>CAUYRT010000288.1:0-35520 GCA_963574885.1 Lepilemur ruficaudatus
AGAAAGGTTAGCATTTGCTAAATCTGCATAAAGTTATACAGGAGTTCGTCACAAAATTCTTGACACTCTTCTGTAAGTGTAAGTTTATTTCATGATTACATGCTAAAAACAATAAGGGAGCAAATCTTGGGAAGTTAGGGAGGCTGTCTAACAGGAACAACCATACAACCTTTCTTTGAGCTCATGGAGGCAAGGTTAGGTGAAGGCAGAGCACAGACACATGTGGCCAGAAACTGAGGATTCTGACACTAGCCATCCTAGGTTGGTGGAGACAAGAAATGCATTCTCCCTTAAAGTTCCCAGAGGGAGCATGATCCTACTAGATTGCAGACATCTAGCAGACTCCAGAACTGTGAAAGAATAAATTCCCATTGTTCTAAGCAACCACATTTATGGTAATTTGTTAAATCAGCTGTAAAAAACAAGTACAGTATCTCATACCTGCTTTGAATTGATGTTTATATAAAGACAATTTCAGAGCAAGGAGAAACTACTTCATATGAAGGTAAAATAACCTAAGAAGTAGGCTTGAAGATACATGTGACAACATTATGAGCTATTGGAAACTATAAGCCTAAGAAGGATCAGTTATGTGGGCAATGTTTCTTTGGGAAAATTGACTTAGTAAAACGGAGAGACAAATTTATAAATTTTTAAACGTCTATAAATATATTGCATTTGAAAAGAGTTCTACATATATCTATATATGTGCTCTAAATTATTTTTGCTACATTTAAGGAATATTCCTATGGTATGTCAAGTGGGGGATAACATCATATTTTACTTAGACACACTTGGATATAATACTCAATGTCTGAAACAACTTTAATTTCTGAATGTAAAGGATGACAATATTGTTGAAGATAATTCAATCTATTGCTACCCAGTAAGAACATTTGATTCTTGACATTTTAGTCTGGTTATTTTTTATGGATTAATAAATCTCATCTTCATTATCCTTTGCATTTTGCTGTAAAATAATAGGCAACAGAGAAAATAACATTGATGATAGATTAAAATCTTTAAGCTGCTATCACACTGGAATAAAGAAGAAAATATCTTGGTGGCAATACCTAAAATGTCACCTTCCCAGTAGAATAAATAAACAAAAGTAGCTCAGAAAACATGATAACTTGGGATAGTTAAAAAAAAACCATATTATATGAATAACTTACCTCTTACACTGTTTCAACAAGAAAAAGATTTACTGCAACTATTGCTGGAATTTTCTCTTCCATTGAGAGAGGTTATTCTGGCCATCAGTATATTTATGCTAGGTAATATATAAAGTCTTCTCATTAATTTGGTTATTTCAGAGCCTTATTTAGAGACAATGCCTGGATGTAAAGCTTCTCATTTTCATGGAGACAGTGGCTCTAGCTCTAACCATCACAATCAGGACACAAGGGGAGGTGGTGGTGAGAGGGAGTTCTGGGACCCCCTGTCCATAGCACAGCAAGAAAAAGTTCCCTGCAGGGGAGCGGGACATTGATGTCTATTCCACCAACTACTTGCAATATACACTTTGATTCAGGAGGAAAGATGACCCAGGGAAGTTCTTCCTCTGGCATAGCCATGGTAATTTCTACTGTCATCTTAATTCACCTGCCGGTACTGAAAAGTACCTCCCAGCACAAATGAAAATTGTATACATAGAAGATGGTAGCACTGGACTTTCTCTCTGGAAAATACTTTGACCTAGAATAAATCCTACTAGTTGAGCAACATACCTCTAAATGGGTAGAGAACCCTATTCCTTCTGCCTGCCTTCATAGGATTAAATCCCAGATATAGACAGATTCAAGGGACTTGCTGAAATTTCTTCAACGAACCCCAAGAGTATAGCTTTTATTTTAGAATCAGATGAATGAAAACATTCTTGAGTTTCTCTTGAGAATTTAAGTTCCCAGAAGAATCACAAAGTATCACACCTGTTTATCTTCTCCCTTAAGGGACAGAGGGGGAGAGATCTCTGAATGTTCTCTCTGGAGGGGAGCAAAGATTGTGTCTGATTGTCCTTGAAGGAAAGATTATAGGGAACAGGGGGACAGATATTGGCATCATATTGTTTCTGCATAAACTTTCAAATATCTCAAGGGTCGTAAACTTGAGACAGGTGTCACAAATTGCAATATCTGAGCTCTTAAAAGTATTATGGTTTTATGACTTTATCCTTCTCTACAATCCCCATTAAGGTTTATGAGAGGCTGTGACTTTTAGATGGTTGAGGGATGGTTCCCATGGAACTGGTATGGCAACCCTGAGAAGGCATAGACCTCCCCAATGTGGAGGTGTATCTCTGTCTGCAGTAGGAATTGATGGATACAAATGAGGAAGCATTAAAAGAGCCAAAAGCAACAATTCTTGAACCCTTATTGCCTTTCAGAAAATGTGCCAAATGCTTTAAATGGGCTACATATTTTATCGAATCATCATCCTCATTTTACAAACATGAAGACTCAAGTTTAAATATATAAGATTGGTCCAGGGACTCTGGGAATTGATGAGAAGCTTTCAAAGAGTCTGTGGGATAAAAAGTACTTTCACAATAATATTTAGACAATTTTTATCTTTTTTTACTCTTATTCTATCATGAGTACATAATTAATTTTTCCAGAGGCTACCTGATATGTGATATTACAGCAAATAGAATGCAGAAAAAGATACAAAATACAACTGTTTTCTATTAAGCCACATATATTTTAAAAATTGCAAAAATGTGAAACATAATTACTTTTATGCTATTTTTAGAAAAGATAGTTATTTTTCATAAAACATTTCTATTAATCTATCGTGGATCCCTTTTAAAATTAATTGGAAGTAAATATTTAAGAAATTCTAAGTTTTAACTTCTATTGTGATAAATATCATTAAATATACCTACATGAACAAAATATCTTCAGATCTTCAGTAATTTTTAGGAGTTTAAAAGTGTCTAGAGACTGAAAGTTTAGGGAATCATTACACTAAATGATGGATCACCAATCTAGCAAGGGCTAGAGCTTGAAACAAAGGATCTTTATTTAATACCAAAGGTATATTCATTTTCTATCTCTGCTGCAACAAGTTAATGAAAACTTCAAGTGGCTTCAAATAACACATATCTGGTATCTTAAAGTTTCCATTGGTCAAAAGTACTGGTGTGAGTCAGCTGGATTCTCTACACAGGCCTCACAGGCTAAATCAATGTTTAGCTGGGTCTGATACTTTGGATCCTCTTTCAAGAAACAAGATCAAGGAGGTCTTGTCTTGCTGTTTCTATTCAGCATTGTACTTACTGGAGGTACTAGCCAGAGCAACTATGCAAGAAAAAGAAATGAAAGGTATCCATACTGGAAAGGCATAAGCAAAACTATATTGCCAAATGAAGTAATCGTATATATAGAAATTTCATGTGTTGGAAACTTAATCCCCAATATAGCAGTACTGAAAATAGGGCCTTTAAGAGGTCCTTGGATCATGAGGGCTCTGCCCTCATAAATTAATTAATCCATTCATGGATTAATGGACTAATGAGTTATCATGGGATTGGAACTGACAGCTTTATAAGAAGAGGAAGAGAGACCTGAGCTAGCACACAGAGCCCCCTTGCCATGCGATGTCTTGTGCTGTCTCAGGACTCTGAAGAGAGTCCCCACCAGCAAGAAGACCCTCCCCAGATGCAGCCCCTCAACCTTGGACTTCTCAGTCTTCATAACTGTAAAGAATAAATTTCTTTTCTTTATTAATTACCCAGTTTCAGGTATTCTATTATAAGCAACAGAAAATGGACTACATGGGATGAAAACACATCCAAATCAGCAAGCCTTTAGGAATCCTAACATAAATGTCAAAGGCTTTGAAAGGATGGCCTTACACACAAACTATCTAACAGAGAAAAATAAACTATCTCACCCCCTCTCTCTGAGATTAACCGCAGGGATCTTAAGTCTCTGTCTTCAGGATTAAACTCCTGCTGAGAGTGTTTTCACAGCATCTGAAAAGAGCTGAACAGACAGAAAGGAATTGTAAACCCTCCTCACCAGACCAGTTCAGCCAGACTACATACAAGACCATCTCCAGGTGAAGGAAAAAAAGGAAGAAAACCAGATGCAGCTGCTCCACAGCTGTTTTTCCTGCTATCAGTCTGCCACACTAAATTTTTTCTTTTTATTTTTCCATTTTTCTCCATAAAAATCCTGACATCCTTCTGCTTGGGGCTGGCACTTCCCCTTCTCTCTTTCATGTGCCTCTTTCCTTTCTCTCTCTGCCTCTCTTCCCCTCTTCCCCTCCCTCCCTGTCTCTTTCTCTTAGAAAGTAAAATAAACTTTTTACTTCTTTCTACCCTAATCTTTGTGTTGAGAATTCTTTCTCCACCAATGTACAACAGCATAGTTACAGTTTCTCATGTAGGGATCATTCCCGCTTCTGGCAGCCGCGGTTGCAGTCCTGGTCTGAGGGCAACTGCATAAGGTAGAACAAAGGAAGCTGAGATACTGTGGGGAAGAACTGTGTAGCGGTACCAGGATCCTCCCCATTCATGTTCTTCTGAATCCCTGCAAAAGTGGAGGAATCTGTTGAGTGGGGACCCTCTGTGGACCCCCTTTGTGTTGAGTGTGAGCACACACTTGTGAAAACACGTAAGCCAACACTTTATGGCTCCCATTTTAGACAATAAATGCTTCACTTTCCCATTCTAATTCCCTATGAAACCGTTGTTCTGAAAATTATATGCAACAGGATGTTTTCAGTTGATGTGAACACTATGGGCTCTAAAGTGCATCCTGGGTCTGAAGAAATGTCTAAATTAGTACAGACCTTTGCTTCTTTAATAATTCTTTTTTTAGTTCATTGCACATACTTTGTAGTTTTTGCATGTTAAATCCAACATCTCACTCTCACAGGCAGTTCCTCTTGCTTGCTTTTTTCCTGGAATATGTGTCATACTTTTTCCTGTTTCATTCACATTTCATAATTTTGTTGGAAACTGGAAATTTTAGATAAAACTCTGGGTATTGGTCTCCCCTACTCCCTACCCTGATCTTGGGCTTGTTATTGATATTTAGTCATATATTTACTTAGTCACTGGCTGAATTATTTTAGTGAAATATAATATAATCTCCCTCATCCCCACCTCAGTGGTAAGAGTTAACATCAAAGGATGTTGCTCCTCAAGGGGTACAACAGTGGGTATACTCAGTCTACACTGGATGAGAGTTTTTGGCAAGGCTCTCTTTCTCCATCTATCTTCCTGATCATATCCAGGTATTCAATTCCACTATTTGTGAGCCGATTAGTATAGTGCTTTCAACAATGCTCTAGGGCATGAATTGCTTCCAAGAATAATCTATTCAAATTTGAGCTTTATTGAAGGGATAGTTCTGAGGTCAGTGTTTGAGATTCCTTTTGGGTAGGAAACCTGTGGCTTTCTAGGTCCTTAAGTGCAGCCTTTTGACTGAATCCAAATTTTACAGAACAAATTCTTTCATTAAAAGGGGTGCGGCAGAGAAAGATGTACCTTTTATTCCTCCTTTGGTGCTTAAAAAAGAACAGTCTTGGCCGGGCGCGGTGGCTCACGCCTGTAATCCTAGCACTCTGGGAGGCCGAGGCAGTCAGATCGTTCAAGGTCAGGAGTTCGAAACCAGCCTGAGCAAGACCGAGACCCCGTCTCTACTTAAAATAGAAAGAAATTAATTGGGCAACTAAAAATATATATAGAAAAAATTAGCCGGGCATGGTGGCACATGCCTGTAGTCCCAGCTATTTGGGAGGCTGAGGCAGTAGGATCACTTAAGCTCAGGAGTTTGAGGTTGCTGTGTGCTAGCTGACGCCACAGCACTCACTCTAGCGTGGGCAGCAGAGTGAGACTCTGTCTCAAAAAAAAAAAAAAAGAACAGTCTTGATATCAGAAGGCCGCAGATTCCCCACCCTCCAGGTAATCTACCAATCTCTTTCCAGCTGCTTTTCACACAACCTCCACTGTTTTTGACAGCACCCTTAGGCTTGAACTTCTCCATACTCTGTCAACTGGGAGTGATCTGAGGGCTTGTTTCTCACCCCCGTGCAAAATCTCCGAGTCAAGGTTCTGAAGATGGGGTAGAGGCTTGAAGAGATAAAAATATACCACTTTGGCATATTGACTATTTTGAGTTAAAGGCACTTGCAAACATCAGGTGCATCATTCTGACCTTCCTTCTGTTTCTTAAAAGCAGGAGATGAAATTCCCATGTGAGAGATGATCTCCCTGCACTGGAGGGAAAGCAACATTCTTGTCATCAAGGACGGGAAGTTGAGACTGAGAGAATTCTGTACAAACTTTGTTAAAATAAATCTTATGCTTTAAGCCTTCCCACATAATTTAGTTGTTTTTTTAAAATTTACTGTTCTTTGTTCAATTCACTAAATAAGTGATTGACGCTAACCGTGAGGGTCTTAATTCTTTATGAAGGCTCCCACGCCATATAAAACTTGTATTAAATAAATGTGTATGCTTTTCTCCTGTTGATCTGTTTTATGTCAATTAAATTCTCCGGCCCAGCCAAAAAGAAATCCTAAAACGGAAGAGGTAAAATTCTGCCTCATTCCCCTACAGGACAATAGTGTTCTCTCTCTGAGTGGCATCCACACTTAGAAGCTGGCTCTCAGTTGGGTGGTGGGAAATAGCATTAGGTCTTCTTGACTTGCCTCTTCCTGGGACCACCACATTGTAAGCTGGGACGAGGGCCTTGGTAGCAGTGTTTCAGCAGCACTGTGCCCAAGGTGGAACCTCTACCTCCTGAGTGAGGGCTGGGTGGAGAAGGAATCCTCCACCTCTGTCTCATTCACCCAGAAGTTAGCATTAGCAATAAGTAGCTGGGGGCAGGATGAGAAATGAAGTTTTTCAGTGAAAAGGAGGAATTCTGATGTCCTGACCCTCCTAAGAGATAGCCCTCTGACTGGGAGCAAGAGGAAGAGGGAATCTTGTGGTTTTGGCTCCAACTGCCTGGAGTGGAATTTTCTCCTCCATGAATTAAGAGATGGGAGGGAGGAAGCTGATCTTTTGCTTCAAATATTGCAGACTCTTGCTGTTTTTGAAGAGTTTTAGTAGGCTTTCTTGCATAAATGTTTCTTCCTGTGCTGCATGCCCTTAGGGCCATTTCCAGAGACTCTAAATGGTTGTTTAAAAATAATTTTCACCAGTTTCACTGAAGCATATGTCTACAGAGCTCCTCCTCACACTGTTATGCCAGAGTGAAATCCTCCACTAGTGTTTTTTTTTTTTAACTGTAACTTATTGTGAAATAAGACCATCCATGTCAAAGAAAACATTAATTTTTAATATTTGCTTCTATTCATCAGTTCTCTTGACCAATTCTATATTTTTCTTTCACAAAATACTGCATGTTATACTTAAGGCAATGAAGAATTTTGCAATACCATGGCTAAGGGCCTGAACATTCTTCTGAAGCTACTTATGATGTAAAATTTTACCTTCTCATTACACACTGTTGTGACCCGTCCCATAGACTTGCTTTTAGATTTAGAACAAGAGCTCACAAACTGCTGTCCCTGGGCCCAATTCGAGCAGCCACCTGTTTTTGTAAATAAAGTTTTATTAGAACACAGCCACACTCATTTGTTTACACATCGTCTATGGCTACTTTTGTCAGAGTTAAGTTGTTATGACAGAGAAGATAGCTCTCAAAGTCTTAAGTATTTACCTACGCTACAGATCATTACAGGAAAGAGTCACTAACTGTTGATCTAGAGGCTGTATATGTGAGCTTGTTAACTCAGTTTGACTTGGCTAGTATGGGTGCAAATTCTGTTAGTATTGATCATTTACCAACTATTAGAAATAGATTTCCAATAATCCCAATGACGAATAATCTATTAAAAATTTTATACAATTTAGTGGATATAAAATTAGTATCTAGCAGTGGCTGTAATTTACACTTCATTGCTAATGGTGGCAAGCAGCATTTTATGTGTTTACTAACCATTCTAGTTTTTGTAGAAGTATCTCTTCATTTATTTTGCTAATTTTCTGCAGTTTGGTTGATTATCTTTTTGATTATTTTTTTGAAGGAGTTCTTTATATGTGCTGTCAATAGTTCCATTTCTGGGTACATGTAGTTTGAAGATGATCACTTGGTCTGTAGCTTGTATTTCATGTTTCTTTATCATGCCTTTGATGAGCAGAGTAATTAATTTTAAGAGGTTCAATATTTATCAGACTTTAAACTTTATGTCCAGCGCTTCTTGTATCTTCTCTATGAATCTATGCCTATCCATGTTCATAAAGGCATTCATCTATTTTTTTCCAAAAGTTTTATATCTTCAGTTTATATGTATGAGTCTATAATATTTTATTTTAATGTAGCATTTATTCTACCAGAGGACAAAAATGCCAACTTCTATATGTCACAGGGAGCAGAGCCCCTCCCCATGCTGCCCTCTGACATGTGTCACATGGGCCTCTCCTTCCTCAGTGCTCTCCTCAGGGCACCCTTGACCTCTGCGTTCCTCAGGCTGTAGATCAGAGGGTTCAGCATGGGGTTGAAAAGGCTGTAAAACAGGGAAAGGATCTTCTGCTGATCCTCAGGATGGCGGGACTTGGGGGCCATGTACATGACGATGGCGCTGCCAAAGAAGAGCCCGACCACACAGAGGTGGGAGGAGCAGGTGGAGAAGGCCTTTCTGCGGCCCTCCCCGGACTGGATGTTCATGATGGCCAGCAGGATGCGCAAGTAGGAGATCAGCACCAGGCACAGGGGCCCCACCAGGATGAACACGCAGGCTGCGAAGATGATGACTTGGTTGAGCTGGGTGTCAGCACAGGCCAGCTTGAGGACAGACAGGATTTCACAGAAGAAGTGGTTGACTTCATGAGGCCCACAGAAGGGAAGCCTCAGGATGAGAACTAAATGGACCAGAGCTAAGAGGAAGCTAAACACCCAGGAAGTGACAGCCAGGACAATGCAGACTCTCCAGCTCATGATGACAGTGTAATGTAGGGGATGGCAGATGGCCACATACCGGTCATAGGACATCACCACCAAAATCAGGCACTCCATGTGAGCAAAAGCCAAATACAAGAAAGTCTGCATTATGCATGGAACAAAGGAGATGGTTCTCCTCTGGTTCACAAGATTCCCCAGCATCTTGGGGACATTGTTAGAAGCATAGGACATGTCAACTATGGCCAGGTGTGAGAGGAAGAAGTACATGGGGGTGTGAAGTCTAGAGTCCAGGCAGATAAGGCCCAGGATGACCCCGTTCCCCAGGAGGGTAAATGTGTAGAAAAGAGAGAAAAGTCCAAATAGGAAAAACTCCAGTGCTGAGCTGACCTGGAATCCCAGCAAGGTGACTTCTGTGATCCATGTCTGGTTGCCTCCCATGCTCCTGTGGCAGAGAAAAACAAGATAGGGTTCACAGCAGGAAAGTCAGAGCTGTGGAACAATCAAAGAAGCAAAATATTTATTTAATGTTACAGAGGGAACTTTTAGAAATGTATCACTTTGGATAGATTTTCTAGAATTTGTTTTTGGATGTGTTGCCAAAACTAACTAGATGTGTTCATAAAAATGAGAAAAAAATACTACTATATCATTGCAATAATAAGAAAAAATATGTTATACATAATAAAATATAATGGCATAATAGGGTCTATTATGTTAATAATATGCCCTATATAAAAAGCATACACGTACACACATTTACCATATGTTGTTCTGAAGAATTAAAATCTTCTGGCTTTCCTTTCATGGTGAGAGCCTTGATTACTAATGTAGTTCAAGGGGAGATGACCCTGACGTGGAACAATATGAGGTGGTTTCATATCCTAGCTTCCTGGCCTTCTCGGTCCAAGATATGATGAAGCCACTAGGGCCCTGTTCTTTCTGGGCTTTGCTCATTCCACACTGGCCCCACTGACCTTCTTACATGCTTTTTCCCCCAATTTATTTCACATTTGAAATCCTTTCTAAATAGGTTCTCAATATTTTTTTAAGAGATAGGGTCTTGTTCTGTTACCCAGGCTGGAGTGCAGTGGCACAATCATAGCTCACTGCAGCCTCGAACTCCTAGGCTCAAGCGATCCTCCTGCCTTAGCCTCCCAAGTAGCTGGGACTACAGGCATGTGTCACCACACCTGGCTAATTTTTTTTTTTCATTTTTTATAGAGACAGGGTCTCGCTATGTTGCTCAGGCTGGTCTCAAACTCCTAGCCTCAAGCAATCCTCCAGTCTCAGCCTTTCAAATTGCTGGGATTTCAGGTGTGAGCCACCATGCTTGGCCATCAATTTTGTAGTCTCTTTAAAATTTCCTAAGATAAGACCCTCCTTTCAGCAGCTGGCCAAGACTCCCTAGAAGCTCTTTTAGATACCACTTTTCCATCTCTAGTATTTGCAGTTTTATTCTGAGAGTTTTGCTGACTTCATTAGCATTTCTTACTGAAAATTAAGCATGAGTGAAAGAATTCTTTGACTACATGAAATAAACATATGTCTATATTTTGACTATATTCAATAACTAAGCATGTGGCATTTCTGAGGTCTTTTAAAGTAAGACACTTAAATGAGGAAACCAATTTACATTTACAGTGGTTACATTTAAATGTGATAGCTGTATCACAATTGTATTTTGTTGGACTATTTTCTCTTTTCCTTATGACATATCTCAGAGCTGGTCTTATTTTCTAAAGTGACAGAAATCTTTCGTCCTAAATATCTTCCCAGTTTGAGCAACTCAGGTTGCCATCAAATCCCCTAACTGGCTTCCTCCTCATCACCTGTTACCATGGCAGCAGCTTACACTGTTGGAAGGGATCCTGAGCAGGGCACGGGGTGCATCACGTGGCGCACCAGTTGGTTAATTCCATCTAGGAAGCTATTCCTGGAGTGGCCAGCAGAGGGAGACCAAGGGCCATGAGAGGGATGGATGGCGCCATTACGCGGAGATGTCACATGACCTGGTGCCGCTCCTTTGCACTTCCTTCTCGTTATTCTCAGAAACAGCCTGAAGATATCACAATTTATTCACTTTCTTCCTGTTGGGATTGTTTTGTTCCTGTGTCTCTTAGTTTTGGTAGAATAAGATAAATATTATTACAAATTTAAGATTTGCTATGTTCATGCTCGTTTAGTAAATATTCTAAAAGTGAAACTGCAGATGCTAAAGATAAAAACATTTCAAAGATTTTTTACGCCCATTGATTGCTTCCCTTTAGAAAATTTGACCAACTTCACTTCCCACTGACAGTGCATTAGAATCATGCCTGCTTGCCACACGGTCAGGTCTAAGCATTACCAGTTATAATCTCTGTCGATCCCATAAAAGAACAAGTTTATATCGTTTAAATTTATATTTCGTCCATCCCTTAACAAATGGTCCCCGGGAGCATGATCTGTTGCGGCCGCTGTCCTGTGGCTGGAGGCACAGCAGAGGGTGAGGTGGACACATCCTGAGGCGGGGACAGATCATGAGGAAGCAATGTTGGGGTGGGCTACTTCTCTCCCACTCCTCACGTTTCCACAGAGGGGAGGAAATGTCTGTGCCCCTGGGTGGAATCACTTTGGAGTATTTCTGCCTCTCTCTGTCCCCTGATTTATGTGATTTGTGAAACAGGAAAAAGAAACTGAGGCTGCGCCTTCTCTGCTGTCTTTTTGGGCCACATGCATTTCTACCCCTTTGGGCATAAAGTGTACAGGAGCTTCCGTCCCATTGGAGGATGGGGTTGGCTGATGGTTGTGATTTTAATTTGGAGAGAAATTTTGTTGAAGATATAAACTATGCTTACCCATAAGCCTCACTAGCAAAATACATAGTTTAGATTTCCACCTGATTCCTATGTGTATTTCACAATTTGCTTTTTCTGGTCTTAGAGCAGAGAGAGGGCATGGTTAATTATCACCCCTGAAACACAGGCAAGTAAGATAATTGTTGACTGAAAAGTACTATGAAGGAAATAAGGAGGGTGAAGTGATAGAAATTACTTGGCTTGAGGGGGCTCCTTTAGATGGGATGGTCAGGAAAGGTGTCTCTGGAGAGGAGATATGACTGGGACCTAAACCATGAAGGGGGTCAACCCTGACTGAGCCAAAGGGGGATGCTCCCTGCACAGGCACTAGTAAGGGAACACAGAAGGCAAAGTCTCTGGGCAGGAAACACTTGGTGAGTTCTGGGAAGAGAAAGAAATCCCACGTGCCTCACCCATAGTAAGAAGAGGCTGTACTTATCTCTGTGTAAACTGGTATATTTTTTAAACATTTGGAATTGGCAAAGAAGTTTATCATTTGGGGATGGATTAAATATGTTTGGCTACTTTTATAGCATGGAATACCATTAGAAAGGATAATATAGTTCTTTATACAGTGAAATGTAAAATTACCTACATGTAGTCAATACATGTGAGTGTAATATGATCTGTTTCATATTTTAAAATATAAACATTTATACACATACAGTAGTCCCCCATTATCTGTGGGGGATATATTCCAAGACCCCTAGTGCATGCTGCAAACTGTGGAGAGTACCGAATCCTATTATACTATGCTTTTTCCTATATGCACTTATGATAAAGTTTAATTTATAAGTTAGGCACAGTAAGAGATTAACAATAACTAATAATAAAATAGAACAGTCATAATAACATATTGTAGTAAAAGTTATATAAATATGATCTTTCGCTCTCTCATTCTCTCTCTTAGAATATCTTAATATTTTTGGACCTCAGTTGACCACATGTAACTGAAATGGGGGAGGTGAAATTGTGGACAAGGGGGGATTACTTTATGTATTTTGGTGCCCATTACATATATGTAAGAAAAGTCTGCAAGTTAAATATGTAATTATTTATCTCTGGTTATCTCTAAAGAGTAAGATTATGATTGAACTTAGCTTTTGCATAACTGATGCAAAGGTAAGTTACCTTTTGCATAATTTTCATTTTGGAAAAATTCACAATGTAATATATAACTAAAATTGCACATTATCCCTAGTTATTTTGAAGCTAGTACTCACCAAGTCTTAATAGGAATCTCCCATGTAAGATTTCCTGAGCTCTTCAAATGGGAGAAATAAGCCACTGTAGTATGAAAAAGAGTTAACCCTTTAAAAGAAGAAGGAAATTGAAAACCTCAATTTCATTTTTCTTTACAAAAGACATGCTTTTGTCTGAGTTATCTTGATAGAGAAAATGATCAAGATCTCTGATTAACTAAAAGTAGAAAAAAATTTTATACCAGTAGAAGAAAATTATTGTGAAAGCCACCAATTTATGAACAAGAGCACATGTAGGACAGAGTCCTGAGGTTGCACAGGTCAAAAAGTGTGAACTCTGTCACACAGAAAAGCACATTTCAATGTCTTTTCATTTTCTTATGGGTATTGTAGTTTCTGGGGATTTCAAATCAGAAACCAAAAGAATTAAAACCATAATAAAAAGAGTATATTCAAATGCAGAATCTGGAGTGACAGGAATTTACCTGTCATCTAATCTAGGAATCTATTTTCTTAGAAAAAGTCATTTAGAATCAGCCTGCTTGTCAGTGGGAATTGTGTATTCCAGGTCTGCTCACAAACGCCTCCTCTTTCCTAGATACTCCTCAAGGGACCCATGGCAAAGTTCGCCTCTGTGAATTCCTTGTAAGGTTAACCAATGTGCCTACTAACTAGGAGACACATTTGGTCAGAGTACCATGAAATAGCAAATTGGAGGGGGATTTGCTCTCTTTAATGTGAATGACTTCCATGTCTATGCCTACATGAATTTGGTGTTTCTCTTAAAAGGAGACGGCCACCTTAAACTAACTTGCAGAGTCTTGGTGGTTGGATGCTTCACTGAACCTCCCAAGAATTCGCAACAAAATATGGTAAGTAAAGTATCTTGCAAAGTCACTCAAATATAATTGAATTGATTTCACTTGAGCTGACAGGTATGCTTTTGTTTTCATATTAATTGACTTACTAGATTCATGCAAACAGACTACAGTTAAAGGATATATATAGTACTTCCAATTTGCAGATACGTAATATGGGAAAGTGTCCATTTTTTTTGACAGTGTAGTTCTAATGACAAAATGATATTTGGCAATTTTTGGACACACTAGATATTGTGTTAATGTCCCACTAAATCAAGCTGAAAAGGAGAACTCAGAGAGCCTTTAATCCCTGAGACCTCCAGGGACAAGGATAGTTTGTGTATTTGGGGGCCCACGTGGCTTCCATCTGTGATGTACACATCTGTGTTCCTACTTCTCCAAGGCCAGTGACTTAGGATAGCAGCATTTGGATGCTTCAGGTGTCAAAAAAGCAAGTTATTAGCTTCCAAATGAATACAATTGTTTGGCCAATCTAAGTTCACAATTAGGTCAATCATAATTTGAAGTTTTATATGTGATTTTATTGGGGTAAGGAATTTATGAAATAAATTAATATCACAGAATAAACTATTTCTAAAGGACAGGACTAAATAACGGCACAAATAAAATTCTTAGTGAAAAAACTAATATCATCAGACGTGAACTACAACCAAATCATGTGTAACTCTGGATGTCAATTGTGATTTTAACAGTTTTGTAGCAAAGGCCACAGGGAGAAAAGCCTGTAATTGTGGCTATCTACACACAGATTTTTCATCAGCTCCATTGTGAAGCTAAGGTAAAAAAATATAGTACAAAGTGAAAATAGTTTTTTCCCTTTAATTGTTGGTACGATCTCGCATTTTGGATTTCACAGTTCGAGAAGTCACATTTTTTTTTTCCTCTTAGAAAAAACCTGGGGTAGAAACAATAAAGTAACAGGTACCTGGAATGAAGATTTCTTTAAGTGTCCACTCCAGCTACACATCGAAGAACAATCTTCTGTGAACAGAATAAGGGGGAAAAATTTCATGGATACATCTTTCTGTTCTTACAGAGAGCATAGAAAATTTAGCAGTGGCTGAAGAAAATACGGTCTCTGAATGAGAATGAAAGCAGGATGAGTAACAGTGCTGGTGAGAACATCATTTCAATCTTGATTCTGAACAGTGAACATCACAAACTTGGGGCACTTCTTCTAAGCCTCGTTATTTTCATTTGTAAAATGCTGTCAACAAATATCAAAAGGGCCGATGTAAAGAAGAAATACCATTGCACTAGTACATTTTAGGAGTTTAATAAATGTTAGCCGTCACTAGTAATATTAAAGAGATTACAAAATTGAGAAAAGAATTTAAATCATTGGGATTTGAAATCCAACACAATCATCATGGGACTGCAAACAGTCTCACACTTTTCCTGCTTTTCTTTTTGCCTGCTTTTGAGTTTAAATATAAAACACACATTTTACTTTCATTTAGAAATTTTTCGACATTTGTATTTTGAAAATTAAGATTGAAAGGAAATTTAAAGAAAGGGAAGAATCCTTTAAAGTAACCTCATTCCAGTATTAAAGAAAAAAAAATACAGGCTTCAAAACTAAAAGGGCAACTCTGCCTTGCTGAATATCCCAATGAGAGAGAGACTAAATCTTTTGGAAAGGAAGGGGGTGGGGGGTGGAATATTTAGGATATTTAGCACTGACCCAATAGAAAAGTTCCTACTGATCATTGTCTCAGAGTGGGAGCCCTGGGGCCATCAAAGGTGGGGTTCTGGGGCAGCACAGACTTGTCAAATCTTTGCACTTATTCAGAAATTATTTATCATCTCCAATAATTTACTTTGGCACTCAGTTTGATCCTACCGAATAACATAGTTTTAGAAACAAACAAGCAAACACGTATTCTAGAGCCTACACCTGGGTTCAGATCCTGGCTTTGCTACAAACCAGCTTTGTGACTTCTCTGTACCTCTCCCTGCCTCAGTTCCCCCATCTGCAAAGTGGGGCGTGTAATAAATCCTCTCATAGCATAGACGTGAGGATTAAATCCTCTCATAGCATAGATGTGAGGATTAACTGAATTAACTCACATAAGAACTTAGTGTGTGTTTTAGGATATAGTATTAGGGATTTGAGGACCATCATTAGAGAGTAATTGTGGATACAATGATCATAAGGAAATATGTTTTGTGGCCAACAGTTCCACTGCTAAAATAAGAACCACAAAGAGCATCTTTACCCCCAGTAGGCACTGTTCTGAGAACGTGTGGGGTGGGCAGAGAGAAGAGAGAAAGGAAGATCCGTCTACAAACCACTTCACAGTTCTGACTTCAGGTGTTTTGTTTTGTTTTGTTTTTAATTTGTAAGAAGAGACACCTGGGACACACAGCCGCTGACGTTCTTTGCAGCGCTTTGCCCAGATCGTATCCTACAGCGCTGGTTTCCTGATTGCTCTTCTCTGGCACAGTCATGACAAAGCCGAGAGCTGCCCCAGGATGGTGAGGGGGATGTGGATGGAGGGGAAAAGAGGGTCAGAGGAGCTGTGGCCACACTGGGAGGAGCAGTGGTCCCAGAGCTCTGCTCAGGACCCTGACTAGGAACACAGGCTTAGGGCCGGAAGGAGACCCCGTAGTGAGGGCATCTCATCACTGATGCCAGCAGCCAAGGGTTTCATTCACTGCCCCTTTCCCATTTCCCATCTGCAAACCCCTTCTTAGGGCAAATCAACCACTTTTACTTACATTGGTATAATCTGTGGTCTTCCCTTCAAACGTAGCCCTGGGCTTAGAAGAAACCTCAAGGAGACAAAGGGAGAATATATGGACTGGGACTGATTTTCCTCTCTCGAGGGCCTCATTGGGAGGTGAAGCCCAGATGCAGAGCTCTCCTGAACTGATCATAGACTTACTTGTGCAAGTCAGTGCTTTTTTATCATCTTTTGACTGTGACTCACTCCTCACAAACAAAAATAATGACTCGGGGAACAGAGCCCTGTGGTAATACATTTAATCACGTTCTCTCTAGAGAGAATTGAAGAATTTGCTATTTTCCTATCAGCAGTGAACCAAGGAATGAATGCATTTCCCATTTGATTCATTTTGTTCTTTCAGCATTCCCACGGGACACGTTATGTGTGTTTTCTTGGGATCAGAGGGAGACAGGATTTCTGTTAAGAGACAAGACCCCTTTGCACAGAAAATGAAAAATTAAAAATCATGCCATAAATTAATTTGTCTCAATACTCACTTATTTTATCAGTCTTAAAATTGTTCCACTCTAATTGCTCCTGGTTCAATGTAGAGGAGAGGCTGTGATTTCTTGACTTCTCGTAGTTGGAGGTCCATGGATCCTGTTAGTGCATCACCTCAAACTGTTGGGAGAATAGATTTCTCACAACGGATAAAGCATTATTGCAAAATAACCACTCCAGATTTCTCACTCACAAATATAGTTGACGTGGCAATTCAGGTGCACCTCTTCTTCTCCCTTAATTTACTTCAGTGTGCCCTCCATCTCAAACATCTGCAGATTATTACCCACAGTTTTGTTTTCTCATCCTAGGGTAAGAACTACAGATTAAGTGAGTATACTTTTCCCTTTATGCCTCTCTCCATTTTTTATTATTATTTTTTTTGGCACTAAGTGATAATGTTTGATGATTGTAAAATCTTTCCACTTCCTTCTTCCTAAATACTCTTAATCTGGTTCTTCATAGAGTCGTAATTCTTAAGTACGGTGGAAGGAGCACTTCAAAATAATAATAATAGATTTATTTAATCTGTTGTGAAGAACAGTAAAATATATATTCAAAATGTATATACATATCTATATCTTTTAAAATACTCTGAGCTTCCCTCCACTTACCCCCTTATTCTCCAGCACCGCTCCTACTTCATTCAACATCTCCTCCTCAGTAGGTCCACTCTTGAAATTCTTATTCCTTGTTTCAAGTCCGTTTTATCCTTGTTTTACTCACTTGACTTCATACCTAGTACCAATCCTTCAGTGTACTCATGGAGCCTCTTCAACTCTCCCAACTCAAATTGGTCTCCCTTCTATGAAAGACCAAAGGACCAACTATTAGTATGCTTCAGGGTTGTCCTTAAATAAACTTTTACTTTTAGTACTTTTTATAGTTCATTTTTCCTACAGGGTTATTACAGAAAAATGAATTTGACTCACCAACACCCAGGGACAACTAGAGATAATATTTGGGGGCATGTTTGTTCAGATATGAATAATTAGTACAATCTTATTTCTTCTGCTGAGGAAAATATAATGACATTTAACACAGTTTATTGTGGATATAAAAAGGTGTCATGGTATGTCTCTATTTTCAGCTCTTAAACTTTAAAGTAGCCTAGGAAAAAGTATTTTCTGCATCTTAGACATTTTAAATGTTATTAATATTTATATTGATTAATATTTTATATTTTAGTAAGGAAAAATATTATAAAACATACTTGGTTTCACAAGTAGTGATGAACCTTTTCAATGAAGATCAATTTTGAAATAGGAGTCTTTGCTGACTACCATTAAATACAATAGTTGCACATGGACCTAAATTTTCTTATAACGTTTTGCTATCTCTGATACAGAAATACCTTCTCCACGTGGCTTGACTCATTTTTTTTTTCCAGAGACAGGCTCTTGCTCTATCACCCAGGCTGGAGTGAAGTGGCGTGATCATAGATTACATAGGATGTAACATTGAACTCGTGGACTCAAGTGATCCTCTGTCATCAGTCTCCCAAGTAACTGGGACTACAGGTGTGTGCCACCACGTCAGGCTAATTTTTTAATTTTTTTGTGGAGTTAGGGCTTCTTATGTTCCCTGGGATGGTCTTGAACTCTTGGCCTCAAGTGATCCTCCCACCTTGGCCTCTGAAAGTGCTGGGATTACAGGTGTGAGCTACTGCACCCACCTGGCTTGAGTCTTTTATTTTATTTTTTTAAGTTCACTTATTACATAGTATTTCAATGGATTAGTTAAGGTAGATAAAATAATATAAGCAATGATAAAGATTCTGGAATATTGAGGGCTGTACTATAACTTCTGTCATTATATATCTTTTTAACTGTATGAAGCTATTGCAGGATGTGCTCCATCAAAACAAGGGTGTAAACCAAGAATAAGGATGGCATCAGGTTAATGAACTGTGGAATCCAACTCAGGATAAAGGCAGATGAAATTGCTAGGACGCAACAAGTCCAGATAGAAGGAAAACAGAAGTCTCCCAAGGGATGTCTGTAATAAAAACTTATAATGGATGCATTATCCTTAGATAAAAATCCTCAAATGGGAATTAGAAGGTATAGAAAGACTTAGCAATAGGCATAAAGAAACCAAGCAGAAGGGAGCAAGAGGCAAGTAATTAACATTATTTTATTATTAACACTTGCAGCTATAATGAACACTATAATTGATGCATACTTCCTAGTTATGAAGTCAAATATAAGAAAATATTGGCCAAATAGTTTTCTTTCAAACTCATTGCCACTGCTGATGTGTTGTGGATAAACATGTTTCAGAAGGGGTGTTACTTTTCTTTCTTATAAAATCAGACTTCTCCAGCAGTTGCCTCCTCATGGTTGGTCTTATTAATGGGACTACCACATGGCATTGCACTTTGCTCAGGAGTTGGAGAATTGGTGCTGGCCACCAATATCTTTCTGAATTTTTTTTCTCCCAAGGGAGTAACTGGCAGAGAGTCATTTATTTATTTATTCACTTATTTATATTTGTATTTTGTGGCTTACATTTTTTCTTTCTTTTAAAAACTACATGATTGAGGTATGATTGACATGTAAAACCTGTACATATTTAATGAGCACAACTGATGACTTTGGGGATAAGTATACACTTATGAAATCATTAATACCTTCAAGGCTACAGACATATTCATCACCTCCAAAGTTCCTTCTGCACGTCTTTATTATCATTATTTATTCTGTGATAAGAACACATAACGTATGATTTACCCTCTTAGGAAATTTAAAGTATACAACACAGTATTGGCAGCTATAAGCACTGTGCTGGTTAGTAGATTTCCAGTACTTATTTATCTTGCATAACTGAAACTTTGTACCATTTGACTATCACCATCTCTATTTCTCCTCCTCCCAGGCCCCGGCAACCACTGGTTTACTCTCTGCTTCTATAAGTTTCACTATTTTTAGATGCCACATACAGGTAAGATCATACCTATATGTATTTGTTTTTCTTTGTCTTGCTTATTTCACTTAGAATAACATCCTCTAGTTTCATCCATATTGTTGCAAATGTCAGAGTTTCATTCATTTTTATAGCTTGATAGTATCGGACTATATTTATATACCACATTTTCTATAAGCATTCATCCATTGATGGGCACTTAGGTTGTTTCAGTGTCTCGGCAATGGCGAATAAAGCTGCAATGAACATGGGGGTGTATGTATCTCTTTGAGATAGTGATTTTATTTCCTTTGGCTATACACCCAGATGTGGGATTGATAGATTAAGTAGTAGCTCTATTTTTAATTTTTCAGAAATCTTCATAGTGTTTTCTGTAATGTCTGCACCAATTTACATTCAATGAACAGTATAAAAGGGTTTTCTTTTCTCCACATTTTTGCCAACACTTATTATATTTCCACTTTTTGATCATAGGTATCCTAATATTGTCTATTTTTAAATAGCAAAGTAGAAATGAAGATAATAAAGATGAAGGTAAAAAGATTTATTCATCTAAATGCAAAAGCAAATAGACTAAAAGGTTATGAAACTAATGCTTTTATTGAGTAACAGTAAGTTGAATTATCTTGAACAATGTTATCCTTTATGTTCAGAAATTAAATGTGTTTCAGACATTGTTTATTGTGTCTAACTGTGTCTCACTAGAATTTTGTAATAGTGATGCTACTATTCCAAACTTTGCATACTACAAGACTACTCTTGAATTGTAGCAAAAATCAATGCCACACACTTAATGCATATTTGTATAGAACCATCCCCATGGCAGTCATATGTATAAAAATTAAACAATCTATGATTTTGTCTTTGCTTCATCAAGCCATTGTTCTCAAAGACATATTGTCCATGGAATTTATCCTTGTCTTAGACTTGATAGTTTGCAAAAGATCATAGTGCTGCTAAGTCTATCTTCAATACTATTTCTTAGGTTATTTTATTTTCACATGAAGCAGTTTCTCCAAAGAGCTATTACTGAAATTGTCTTCTTAGAAGCATCAATTCAAACCCTGTATAAGATACTATATTAGTAATTTAGGGCTGGTGTGGAAAATTACCACACATGTGGTGGCTTAAAACAATAGAGGTGTATTCTTTCACAGTCCTGGAGTCTACTAGATGCCTGAAATCTTGCAGGATCCTGCTACCTCTGAGAGTTCAAGGGGAGAATATGTATCTTGCCTCTTCCAACTTCTGATGAGTGTCTCCATTCCTTGGCTTCTGGGCACATCTCTCTCTGTTTCATCTTCACATCACTTTTTCCTCTGTGTGCCCCCTCCAGTTTGTTTCACATCTTCTTCTATTTTTATTTTGTAAGTGTGCTGTGTTTGGATCTTGGACCTACCAAGATAATTAAGGATTATCTCATCTCAAGATCCTTAAATTAATCACATTTACAAAGACCCTTTTTCCAAAAAGATAACATTAACAGGCATTAGAAATTCAGATGTGGACATATCTTTGGGACCACCATTTAACCAACTACTGATATCAATACATTTAAGTATTGCCATTTTTTCCCTATAGATGTAGTTCATATTATCATGCTTGTTCAAGCTTATCCTCTACAAACAATGAAAAAATTTTTTCAAATGGTCAAATTCTAACTGGACTTTCATATAATAAAGCAGAGACTATATCTTGGAGAATAGAAAGTGACAAGTAGAAAATTTTCTCTTTGTATGTGTAAAAATGCAATATTTTCCGAATATAACATATAGAATATATTATTCCGTATAAATATATAATATAGATGTATTTGTTACATATATAATGACTAAATATATAATAGACTAAAATGTCATTCATCCATTTAACAATTCCTGAGTGCCTATTTCCTCTAGGACTAGTTATTAGAGGGGACATAAATGTGTACAAGATGTATTACTCACCCATGAGACTTATTATTTACTGAGGTGGCATCTCAGTTCAAATGAACAATTTTGGTATCAACATGTCTTCATCTTTGATTTTATCTATCTTGAGGATTTTCCATGTCTTCATAGTAAGGATATGACTCTTATGATTATTCTTCTTGACCAAGCCCATATATTTAATCAGTGCCTAAAGAGCCTACCCTTATGAATTGCCTCAAATTCTTTAGAATAGAAAAGAAACTCTGGTTGTATTTTCAGGGGATCTATCCAGTGTATTTTAATGGAGCTTACATATCATCAAGCAGGCTGTGTCCTTCCTCTTTATAGTAACTGGTTGTGAACGTGGACAAAAACCTTCCCAAGGAAGAGGCCTGTGACTCCACTGCACCACCCCTTAAAGCTTACACAACAAGGCTAGTGGATAAGCTCAGTGTGTAGTAATACAGTATTTTTGAAAGACCCATAAGACTTTTCCAACTCCATATAGGCCTGACTGAGAATTTACATTTACCTGTGTATATACTCCAAAGAGATATATACAATTCTCAAAATTTTTTATTACTGAATCCATCTGTCACATGGGCCTCTCCTTCCTCAGTGCTCTCCTCAGGGCACCCTTGACTTCTGCATTCCTCAGGCTGTAGATCAGGGGGTTCAGCATGGGGTTGAAAAGGCTGTAAAACAGGGAAAGGATCTTCTGCTGCTCCTCAGGATGGCGGGACTTGGGGGCCATGTACATGACGATGGCACTGCCAAAGAAGAGCCCGACCACGCAGAGGTGGGAGGAGCAGGTGGAGAAGGCCTTTCTGCGGCCCTCCCCGGACTGGATGCTCATGATGGCCAGCAGGATGCGCGAGTAGGAGACCAGCACCAGGCACAGGGGCCCCACCAGGATGAACACGCAGGCTGCGAAGATGATGACTTGGTTGAGCTGGGTGTCAGCACAGGCCAGCTTGAGGACAGACAGGATTTCACAGAAGAAATGGTTGATTTCATGAGGCCCACAGAAGGGCAGTCTCAGGATTAGAACTAAATGGACCAGAGACAAGAGAAAGCTAAACACCCAGGAAGTGATGGCCAGAACGGTGCATACTCTCCAACTCATGATGACAGTGTAATGTAGGGGATGGCAGATGGCCACATACCGGTCATAGGACATCACCACCAAAATCAGACACTCTGTTGCAGCAAAAACCAAATACAAGAAAGTCTGCATTATGCATGGAACAAAGGAGATGGTTCTTTGTTGGTTTAGTAGGTTTGCCAACATCTTGGGGACATTGTTGGAAGCATAAGACATGTCCAGGACGGCCAGGTGTGAGAGGAAGAAGTACATGGGGGTGTAAAGTTTAGAGTCCAGGCAGATAATCCCAAGGATTACCACATTTCCCAGAAGAGTGAGTGTATAGAAAAGAGAGAAAAGTCCAAATAGGAAAAACTCTAGTGCTGGGTCAACCTGGAATCCCAGCAGGGTGACTTCTGTGATCCATGTCCGGTTGTCTCCCATGCTCCTGTGGCAGAGAAAAACAAGATTGCGTCCACAACAGGAAAGTCAGAGCTGTGGAGCAATCAAGGACACCAAATGGTTGCTTAATGTTACAGAAGGACATTTAGAAATGTACTACTTTGAATGCATTTTTTTCTAGAATTTATTTTCAGACATGTTGCAAAAACTGAGTTGGTGTGCTCACTAAAATGAGAAAAAAATCTTCTTGTTACCCATAAATCAAAAGGGAAAAAATATATATATTCAAATAATACCTATTATGTATGATAAAACATAAGTTAATATGGTGGTATGTAGTGTAACATTCCTTGTATAAGAGGATACAGATACACCCATGAACATGTGTTGTTTTGGAGAACTCAAGTATTCTGGTTTCGCTTTCGGGGTGGGAGTTTGATTATTAATGTAGTTAGAAGAGGGAGGCCCCTGGCACAATGCTGCAATACAAGGTTGTTTCATATCCTGGGCTTGCTTGCCTTGTTGGCCCCAGATATGAAGTGATTAGAGCCCTCTGTCCTTTATATTCTAGCTTACTAACCCATTGACCTTCTCACATGCGTTCTGCTTATTTATTTCAGATTTGAAATCCTTTCTAAATAACATCTCACTTTTGTAGTTTCTTTACAACTTCCTAAGACCCTTCTTTTTAGCAGATGGGCAATACTTCCTAGAAGTACCTTCTGGTACCTATTTTCTATCTCTAGTGTTTGTAGTTTTATTTCCAGAGTTTTATTTAATTCTTCATCAGCACTTGATACTAAAATTTATCATAAGGCAAAGAATTCTTTAGCTACACACAATGGACACATAAAAATATTTTACATAAAGTTAAACATAATATTTCTGCAGTACTTTAAAGTAAGAAACTTGGGGAAACCAGTGTACACTAACAGTGGTTGCATTAACATTAATTGTTATATTGTAATTGTATTTTGTTTTGCTCTATGCTCTTTTCCTTTTTAAAAAAATTCAGGATATTATGAAGGTACAAACATTTTGGTTACATGAAAGGCATTTGCTTTGCCCAAGTCAGGGCCACAAATGTGTCCTTCCCCCATACAGTGCGCCCCATCTGCATTAGCTGTGGGTTTACCCACCCCACCCCCCTACCTGACCGACACCCAGTGACTATTACTAGCATGTGAGCACCTTAGTGTTGATCAATTAGTACCAGTTTGATGGCGAGTACATGTGGTGCATGTTTTTCCATCCTTGTGATACCTTACTTCAAAGGATGGGCTCAATCTCTATCCAGGACAATATAAGAGTTGCTAGATCGCCATTGTTTTTTGTAGTTGAGTAGAACTCCATGGTATACATATACCACATTTTGTTAATCCACTCATGTATTGATGGGCACTTGGGTTGTTTCCACGTCTTTGCAATTGTGAATTGTGCATAATCTTTTCCCTTTTATAATTTGATACAGTGGCATATCTCAGTCTTATTTTCTAGAGTGACAAAATCTTTTATCTTTATGGTGTCTTCTTAGTCTGGGCAACTCAGGTTGCCATCAAATCCCCTGTCTTTTTCCTCCTCACCTGTTACCATGGCAGCAGCCTATGCTGTTGGAATGGATCCTGAGCAGAGCACAGGGATGCATCAGGTGGAGCACCAGTTGGTTAGTTCCACCTAGGGAGCTCTTCCTGCAGGGTCCTGGGTCTGTGCAGCCAGCAGAGGGAGACCAAGGGCCATGACAGGGATGGGTGGCACCTTCATTCAGAGACACAATATTACCTAGAGCTGTTCTTTACTTTCTTCACATTTTTTTCCCAACACACTAAGATCTATCATTATTTTAAAATCATGCTAAAGTTTCAAATTTAATAAACATTTTAAAAAAATATTTCAGTGTTTACTTTCTAGTAAAAATGTAGAGCCTCAAATATATACATTAAAAATGAAATTATAATGAGATTTTATAAACATTTTAAAACTATCATTTTCACTTAATATAATAAACATTTTCCATGTGTTAAAGTAATAAATAAATAACATATACATATAAATAAATATAAAATAATATATAAAATATTAAAGTACAGTATTCTTTTTTATCACAATTTTCATAAATTTTTGATTTCTATTTCTCTTATGTTTAGTAGCATTGAGATAAACATTCTTACAAATTTAAGTTTGGATATATTCATGATTATTAATTTAGAATATATTGTAAAAGTGAAATTGCAAATGCTAAATATATAGACATTTCAAAACTTTTGATACCTCTTTCCAGATTTCCTCCAGGAAATTTATAACAATATAAATTCTATTAATTTTATTTATTTATTTATTTTTTGAGACAGAGTCTCACTCTGTTGCCTGGGCTAGAGTGCTGTAGTGTCAGCCTAGCTCACAGCAACCTCAGACTCCTGGGCTCAAGCTATCCTTCTGCCTCAGCCTCCCGAGTAGCTGGGACTACAGATATGTGCCACCATGCCCGGCTAATTTTTTCTACCTATTTTTAGTTGGCCAATTAATTTCTTTCTATTTTTTAGTAGAGACGGAGTCTCCCTCTGCTCGGGCTGCTTTTGAACTCCTGACCTTGAGCGATCCTCCCACCTCGGCCTCCCAGAGTGCTAGCATTACAGGTGTGAGCCACTGCACCTGGCCAATTCTATTAATTTATACCAACATAAATATTAATACCACCAATGAGTACCTCAGAATTATGCCTCTTACATTGTCATCAATGCTAAGTATTACCATTTTAAATCTTTGATAGTTGAATAAAAGAATAACTTTATACAATTTATTATTTATATTTCATTCATCCTTTAACAAATGATCCTTGAGTGCATGATCTGTTCCAACCACTGTTCTCTGCTCTTCCCCTTTGGACATATAGTGTCCTGGAACTTTATCCCATTTGAGGGGGCCTAATGGTTGTGATTTTAATTTGGAGAGAAATTTTGTTGAAGATATAAATCATGTTTTTTAACAAGCTCTAGTATATATATATATACACACACACAGACACACATTTGGCTGCTTTTGTAGGACAGAATATCATGTAGCCATTAAAAAGAATAATTTCAATCAATCACTAGGTCCCCACCTGAAGTTAATATATGTGGGATAATAAGATCTGATTTCTATTTTAAAAATAAACATATTTATACACATGTCTTTTGTATTTATTTACCTGAACATAAAAATATTCTTTAAGTTAATCATGAAAATGTGAACACCGATTACATCTACAGAGTAGAAATATGCAGGGACTTACCTTTTGCATGAACTGTTTGCACAGCTGTTTGTTTGTTTTTAATAAACCTTATGCATTATGGGAAACAAAACAGGACATTTCTTATTTGGGAAGCAGCTCCACAATGTAATATAGAATTAACGTTGCACATTATTCCTGCTCATTTTCTCAAGTTTTAACAGGAATCTCTGCTCTGAGTAGCTTTGCTTAGAGCTTCAAATGGCAGAAATGTCACTAAGTTGTGAAAAGAATTAATCTTTAACAAAAAGTCGAAATTGAAAACCTCAGTGTCCTTCCTTTTTATAGACACACATTTTTTCCCCTGTGCTGTCCTGATAGAGAAATGATCAAGGCCATTTGACTAAAAAAAATGGATCTTAAATCAGGCTGAAATTACTGTGACATCCACCCAATTGTGAAGGAGAGCACAAGCAAAGCTCTGAACCTGCACAGGTCAAAGACAGTGAGTGACCCTTGTCAGGCAGAGAAGTACATTTGAATGTCTTTTGATTTTCCTATCTCTAACATAGCTTCTGTTTATTTCAAGATAAAAACCAAAAGAAAGACATAGGAATCTGGAAAGACTCGATTTCTTTCCAAAGGTAGTCTTTGGATGAGACATAGGAGACCTCTCAGAGGTGACCTGGGGGTCAGTGCTCCAAGAGGAAGGGCAGCTGGCTCAGTGCCAGGTCAGTGGCCAGCAAAGCTGGTCTGGTCTGTGGCGGCCCCTGCAAGTGCAACCCTGAACCAGCCCCTGCTCTCGGCTGCGGCGCGTACATCTCTGCGCTGCTCCTGCACCTGGCCCGGCAGCCACAAAGGCAAGTCTTTAGCTTCCTTTTGCCAAATGCTAAGAATTCTTTGACTCATCAAAGTCCATAATTTAACAATCTAGAATTATAGAATTTTACATGTGATTTTTAAAAAGAAATTCCTGAACAAAGCAGTAGTTTAGAATAAATTACTTCCAAAAGACAGGAATAAAAAAGGGGGAATGTGGAATTCTTAGTGAAACAGCCTTTTTCATCAGATGTGCACTTACATCCAAACCATATGGAACACCTTATGTCCGTTGTATTTCTTTAACATTTTCCTACAACTCTGTAATGGTGGCTGTTTACACACACAAATTGTTCCTCAGCTCATTTGTGAAGCCAAGGAAGGTAGAAAAATATAGTAGAAGACGAAAACAATTTTTTTCCTTTTAATTATTGGCATAGTTTTGTATTTTGGAGTTCACAGTTCAAGAAGTCAGATGTTTTATTTCTTTGAGAAAAAGCCTGATGGATACAATAAAGACACAGATACCTGAAACGAAGCTCTCTAAGTGTCCACTCCAGCTACACATTAAGGAAAGATTTTCAGTGCACAGAATGAGGGAAAACTTCATGCATACGTTTCTCTGTTCTTGCAAAGCATGATAAAATTAACAGTAACTAAAAAAAATAAAGAAATAAACCTGGTTAGTTATGTTCCTCAGACCATCATTCCGAACTTGGTTCTGAGTGGTGAACATTACAAAGATGAGTCACTTATCCTGAGTGTCATTATTTTCTTCTGTAAAATGGTGACAACAGATATCCAAATGGCTGATGTGAAGAATAAGTACCATTGCGGTACCTGTTAATGGTTTCATAAATGTTAACTGTTCTAAATTTAATTTTTCTGTTTTCATTGTTTCTCTGTTTTCATTGTTTTCTTATTTGTAAGAAGAGGCACCTGAGCTACAGAGTCCCTGAAGTTCTCAGTAGCTTTTTAGCCAGACCATAGCCTGCAGGGATGGTTACCTGATCCTCTTCTCCGGCAGAGTCATGACAAAGCCAAGAGCCGGCACTTGAGGATGACGGGTGTGGATGGACAGGCCAAGAGGGTGAGAAGAGCTGTGGTCACACCACAGGAGAGGTAGTGGTCCCTAGAGCTCTGCTCAGCACCCCAGCTATGAACACAGGCTTACGGACAGGAGGAGCCTACACAAGGAAGGCATTTTGTCACAAATACCTAGAGCCGGTGTTTGTCATTCACTTCTCATTCACTTTTCCCACCTCCAAATCCCTTCTCAGGGCTTATGAACCACTTTTACTCACAGTTAATCTGTGGTCATTTCTTTGAACATAGCCTGGGGCTTAGAGGAACCTCAACAAAAGGAAGAAAAAATATATGAGCTGGGACCGATTCTTCTCATTGGGAAGTGAAGCCCAGATATAGGCCCCTCCTGAACCTTGTGATAGACTTGCTTGTGAAAGTTGGGGCTTTTTCTATCATATTTTGACTACAGTTAACTCCCCACAGACAAAAATAATCATTCAGGGGACAGAACTCCGTGGAATACAACTAATCACATTCTCCCCAGAGAGAATCAAAGAGTGTGCTATTGTCCTGTCACTAGTTGAACCAATAAATGCATTTCCCGTGTGATTCATTTTCTTCTTTCTGCATTCCTGTGGGATGTGTTGTGTGTGTTTTCATGGGACTGGATGGGGACTGGATTTGTTTTAAAGAGGCAAGACTTTGGCACAGAAAATTAAAAAGTCAAGATCAGGCCATAAATTAATTTCTCTCAATACTAACCTACTTTATCAGTTTTAAAATTGTTCGACTGTCCAATCCCTGCTGGTTCACTGCAGAGGAGAGGCTGTGTTTTCTTGATCCCTCATAGTTAGAGGTCCCATGGACCCTGTTAAGGCATCGTCTCAGAGATATAGTTTTCTCCCAATGGAGAAAACATTATTGCAACATATTCCAGATTTGTCCTTTACAAATATTTTTAACTTGGCAGTTCAGGTATACCTCATCTTCTTCCTCACATTTCTCCAGTGTGCCCTCTATCTCAAATATCTCTAGATTTCTCAGCCACATTTTTATTTCCTCATCCTGGGTTAGGGCCTACAGATAAAATGAGCACATTTCTCCCTTTCTTTCTAGCTCTTTTTTCTTTTTCTTTCTGCACTAAATGATAATGTTTCATGATTATAAAATCTTTCCAGTTCTTGCTCTCTCCGTGTCTGTTTTTAGTCTGGCTCTCCATAGAGTCATAGTTCTTTAACTATGGTGGAAAGAGCACTTCAAAATAATTGTACTATATTTAATATATTGTGGAGAACAGTAAAATATATATTCAAGAGGAGGCTAATTGGGGTTATTTCTCTTTTAAAATTATCTGTGTGGACAGTAGAGTCTCCCTCCACTTCCCTCCTTATTCTCCAACACAAGACTCTCTACTTCATTCAACTACTACTCCCCATTAGCTCCTCTCTTAAAATTCTTATTCCTTGTTTCAAGTCCATTTTATCCTTGTTTTACCCACTTGACTTCATACCAAGTACCAATCCTTCATAGCACTCATGGAGCCTCTTCAACTATCTTCACCCAAATTGGTCTCCCTTCTGTGACAAACCAAAGCACTTACTATTAGAATGCTTCAAGGTTTTGCTTAAATAATCTTTTACTTTTAGTATTTTTTAAATTGTTCATCTTTCATATGAGGCTATTGCAGAAAACTAAATATGACTCATCAATACATGGGTAGAGCTAAGAATAATATTTTGGGACATGTCCATTCAGCTTGGTATAATTAACTCAATATTATTTCTTCTGCTAGGGACAATATAAAGAATTTTTTATTTCAAAATATCATAGGGGTACAAATATTTTTGGTTACATGGATTGCTTTTGTAATGCTTGAGTCAAGGCTGTAAGTGTGCCCATCACCAAGATAGTGTTCATTGTACCCATTAGGTGGATTTTTATCCCCCCTCCCTCTCACCCCTGGCTTGATTTCCACTAAGTTTTACATTCCTTTGTGCACATGTGTGCTCAGCAGTTAGTTCCAATTCTACAGTGAGTACATATGGTCCTTGTTTTTCCATTCTTGTGATACTGCACTTAGGATAATGATATCCAGTTCCATCCAAATTGATGCAGAAGGCATTAATTCATCCCTTTTTTTTTGGCTAAGCAGTATTCCATGGTATACATATACCATATTCTACTAATCCACTCGTTCATTGATCGGCATTTGGGTTGATTCCACATCTTTGCAATTGTGAATTGTTCTGTAATAAACATTCAAGTACAGGTATCTTTTTGATAAATTGACTTCTTTTCTTTTGGGTAAATATCCATTAGTGGGATTGCTGGATCGAATTCATTTGGAACCAGAAAAGAGATCAAATAGCCAAAGCAATCTTAAGCAAAAAGGACAAATTTGGAGTATCACATTACCAGACTTCAAACTATGCTACAAAGCTATAGTAACCAAAACCAGCATGGTATTGGCACAAAAATAGAAACATAGACCAACGGAATAGAACAGAGAACCCAGATATAAAACCATTCACATGTAGGTAACTGATCTTTGACAAAGCAGATAACAATATTCTCTGGGGAAAAGAAGCCTTATTGAATAAACAGTGTGGGAAATATTGGATAGCCACATGTCAGAGAACAAAACAGGATCCACATATCTCACCACTCACAAAAATTAATTCAAGATGAACGAAAGACTTAAATGTAAGGCATGAAACAATAAGGATTCTAGAAGAAAATTTTGGAAAAACTCTTCTAGATATTGGCCTAGGCAAAGAATTTAAGACTAAGAACCCAATGGCAATCACAGCAACAGCAAGAATAAATAAATGGGACTTGATTACATCAAAAAGCTTCTGTACAGCTAAAGAAATAATCAACAGAATAAATAGACAACCGACAGAATGGGAGAAAATATTTGCAAGCTATATATCAAATAAAGGGCTGATAACCAGAATCTACAAAGAACTCAAGCAAATCAGCGAGAAAAAAACAAATGACCCCATTAAAAAGTGGGCAAAAAACATGAACAGAAGCTTTTCAAAAGAAGATAGACAAATGGGCAATAAACATATGAAAAAAATGCTTAACATCACTAATCATCAGGGAAATGCAAATTAAACCATGATGAGATATCACCTTACCCCAATTAGAATGGCTTTTATTAAAATGTTCAAAAACAATCGATGCTGGCATGGATGCAGAGACAAAGGAATGCTTATACATTGTTGGTAGGACTGCAAATTAGTACAACCTCTATGAAAACCAGTACGGTGATTCCTCAAAGACATTTAACATAGTCAACTGTGGATATAAAATCATGTGTCACGATTTGTTTATTTTTGCTTCTCATTTTTGAAATGTTAGAGCAAAATCATTTCCTATGGAAAGTCTTAGACTTCTCATGAGTGTTATATTCACATTAACAGTTTATATTTTGCCAAGAATAAATATTACAAAGCATGCATGGCTCCACCAATGGTGATAGACCTTTATTAAACGAGAATCTAGTTTGAAACTGAAGTATTTTTGGACTATATCAATTACTAAACCTACAGTTGCAGTTAAGCATACTTTTAACATTTTGCCAGTTCTGAGAGAAAAATACCACCTTCATAGGGCTTGAGTCTTTTCTATTTTTCCTTTTTTTAAAAAATATAAATTTCATTTACTACATAGAATTTCAATGTGTTATTGATGGAGATAAGATAATATAAACAATGATACGAAATTTGAAATGTTAAGGGCTGTTTTCACCGTCTCTTCTGTTATCGGTCATCTTGTTAATCTTACAAAGCTATTGTAGGATGTGTTCCATCAAAACAAGGGAGTAAACCAAGCGAGAAGATGGCCTTATCAATGAACTAGGAAGTCCAACTGGGGATAAAGACAGATGGAATTGCTAGGACGCAACCAGTCAGATAGAAGGAGAATGGAAGATTCTTGATGGATGTCTGCAAGAAAAACCTGGAATGAATATATTATCTGAGGAGGCAGAGGTGGTAGATAGATTTAGCAATTGGCAAAAAGAATCTCAGCAGAAGGGGGGAAAAAGGTATTGCTACATACTTCCTGCCTAGAGAGTCAAGTGAGACAAAATCTTGGCTTAATAAAGAGTTTTCTAACTCATTGCCACTGCTGATGTGCTGTGGATGAACGGGCTTTAAGGAGGTGTTGTCTTTCTTTCTCACAGCTGCAGTCTTCTCCAGCAATTTCCTCCCCATGATTGGGGAGTACAACACTGAGAGTACAACATTGCACTGCACTTTGTTTAGGAGTTGAAGAGTTGGTGCTGGCCACCAGTGTCTTCCTTAAGCAAATGTTCTTTATACACCAGTAACATGTCAGGTACAGTTTATTTTTTTTATTTTTTTATTTTTTTTAGATTATAGGCTCAAGGCAGAAGGTCACCTAGTCAAGACTTTGAGTAGGACTCTGTCTGCAGTATGCTGGTCTTTGAGAAGGTACTGCTTAGGAGTTGATAAAGGAGAAGGTCTACAGAAGAGGATTTGGTGAGTTGTCTTTTCACTCTTTTTATGCCGTGTTTTGATTAATGTAAGTTCTTAATTACAACCTAGTCAAACTTATCAATATTTTCTTTTAATGAAATTTAAAGATTTTGCAATTTTGTTTATTACTTTAAAAATCCTTCCCTTTCATACGTATTTCCTAAAAGCTCTACAGTTTTGTCTTTGATGCTTAGGTCTTGAGAACACTGGAGTTGAGGTTTCTGTGTGGTTTGAATATCTTTATGGAGACTCAATTTTTCCAGCACCATTAACTGCAAAGTCTTTCCTTTCCCCGGTGATCTGCCATGCCACACCTCTCCTAGAGCAAGCGCTAATGGAGGCATGATAAATCTGCTTCTGTGCTTTCCCTTCTGTTTGGTTTGTTTAGTGGTCCACCCCTGTGTGGATGTCACAGTGTTCTATTTGTTAGCAATATATAGCGTATTTTGATATCTGGAGGATAAAATCCTCCCACTTGGTGCTTTTTCTCTTTTTAGAGTATTTGGGCTAGCTTTGGCCCCTTGCATTTTACAGTTAGCTTGCCCTGTTCTGCATGTACGCACACACTCTGCTGAGATATTGTAGGATTGATTGGGATTGTATTAAATCTATTAATCAGCTTGAAGAGATTGAATCTTTGTAATATTACATTTTCAATCCCCAAATCCCTAATGTCCCACATTGTATATGTGTCTATTTAGTTACCATAGTCTCTCAATACATTTTTCTAATTGTCTCTTCAGAGTTTTTTACAGCCTTTGTTAGAATTATTCCTAAGAATTCCAAAATTAATTCCTTTTGTGTATCATATAGCATTTTGTAAAATATCCTTTTAATTCTTTGCTGTTGATTTAAAAAATGTAATATATTTTCATATTGATTTTGTATCAAGCTACTTTGTTAAAATTTCTTATGATTTTAATAATATATCAGAAGATTCTGTTGGATTTCCTACATATACAATCATGTTATTTGCATATGATTACAATCTGTTTCCTCCTTAAATGTGTGTGTGCACCTACATGGGTGTGTATTTGTTCTTTTTGTATAACTGTACTAGCTAGAATCTCTAGTAAAAAGTGACAGCAAGGAAAACAAGTGGTTTTGGTGTGTATCATTCTCCTATTCTTTATCTTAAAGGGAAAGATGTTAACATTTCACCATTAACTATGATATCTGCTTTGTTTGGTTTTGTTTTGTTGGTAAATTCTCTTTGAAAAGGCTTACTGCTGTATTAGGTTGTAAAGTGTTTTACCCTGAATTGATGATGAACTTTGTCAAATACTTTCTTGGATCTACTGAGATGGTCCTATGGCATGTATCCTTTAATTTATTAATATGGCAAATTATCTTCATTGTTTGTTTTAATGTTAAACAATTCTTGCATTTGGGGAATATAAATAATGTCATAATACATTCCTTTTGCTAGACTCATTTTATTAATATTTCTTTAAGATGTTTGCTTCTTATTCATGAGTAGGATTAGACTGTGATTATCTGTTTCATGTGTTTGTCTCATGTTTAGTATTTGTGACTTAAATAGTTAGAGTACTTATTTTCTCATTTTATAAGAAGTCCAAAGCTAAAGAACTTTGGGTTTGGTAAATGAAAGAACTGAAAGGAAATTTAAGAACCCAGGATTATGAGAACCAAGCTCACACATTCAGGATATGACAAACCATCCTTCACATTGACCTCTGCTTCCAAAGAATTCTCCTAAAGGCCCCTTTCACCTCTGCGTTCCTCAGGCTGTAGATCAGGGGGTTCAGCATGGGGTTGAAAAGGCTGTAAAACAATGATAGAAGCTTCCTCTGTTCTTGAGAGTGGCTGGATTTGGGGGCCATGTACATGACAATGGCACTACCAAAGAAAAGCCCAACCACGCAGAGGTGGGAGGAGCAGGTAGAGAAGGCCTTTCTGCGGCCCTCCCCAGACTGGATGCTCAGGATGGCCAGCAGGATGCGCGAGTAGGAGACCAGCACCAGGCAGAGGGGCCCCACTAAAACACACACAGAGCCTGTGAAGAGGACGACTTGGTTGAGCCTTGTGTCAGCACAGGCCAATTTGAATACTGACATGATTTGACAGAAAAAGTGGTTGATTTTTTGTGGCCCACAAAAGGGCAGCCTCAGAATGAGAGTAACATGGACCAGAGCCAAGAGAAAGCTAAATATCCAGCAGGTGGAGGCCAGGATGGTGCACACTTTCCAGCTCATAATGAGGGTGTATTGCAAGGGGTGACAGATGGCTACGTACCGATCATAGGACATTACCGCCAAAACCATACATTCTGTAACAGCAAAAGCCAAATACAAAAAAGTCTGAAATATGCACAGACTAAAGGAGATTGTTTTTGTGTGCATCACGAGATTTGCTAGCATCTTAGGGACCGTGCTTGAGGCGTAGGACATGTCAATGATGGCCAGGTGTACCAAGAAGAAGTACATGGGGGTGTGAAGTCTAGAGTCCAGGCAGATGAGCCCCCAAATAATCCCATTTCCCATCATGGTGAAACTGTAGAATAGCAGAAAAACTCCAAAGAGGAGCAACTCCATGGCTGGGTCAGC
>CAUYRT010000289.1:0-98076 GCA_963574885.1 Lepilemur ruficaudatus
ATAGTGGGTCTTAGGTCTAGGCACAACCCAGAAACCACAAAAGGAATTTTTTTAAAAAATAAGCACTTCATATCCCAAGAATGGATGGAGAGGCACCACATGTACTCACCAGCCAATTGGGATTAGCTGATCAACACCTAAGTGGACACAAAGGAACAACATTTATTGGGTGTCGGGCAGTTGGGAGGGGGGAGGAGGGGATGGTTGTATACATACATAATGAGTGCGATGTGCACCGTCTGGGGGATGGTCAGGCTTGAGGCTCTGACTGGAGGGGGGAGGGGGGCAAGGGCAATGTACGTAACCCTAAAAATAAAAAATAAATAAAAAATTTAAAAAAAATGGGCAAAAGACATAAACAGAAGTTTTTCAAAAGAAGATAGACAAATGGCCAAAATCACATGAAGATGCTCAACATCACTAATCATCAGAGAAATGCAAGTTAAAACCCAATGAGATATCACCTTAACCCTCTCAGAAGGGCCACTATTAAAAAGTCAAAAAACAATAGATGCTGGTATGGGTGCAGAGAGAAAGGAATGCTTATATACTGTTGGTGGGACTGCAAATTAGTACAACCTTTATGGAAAATGGTATGGAAAATCCTCAAAGAAATAAACTTGGACTTAACCATTCAACCCAGCAATGGCACTCCTGGGTATCTACCCAAAGGAAAATAAGTCATTATATCAAAAAGACACCTGCACTCGAATGTTAATTACAGCACAATTCACAATTGCAAAGATGTAGAACCAACCTAAGTGCCCATCAATTCATGAGTGGATTAAGACAATGTGATATAGATAGATAGATAGATAGATAGGTAGATAGATATCACACACGCACACAAACACACATGCACCATGGAGTACTACTCAGCCATAAAGAGGAATGAAATAATGTTTTTGGCAGCAACTTGGATGGAACTGGAGACCATTATCCTAAGTGAAGTATCTTAGGAATGGAAAAACAAACACCACACGTTCTCTCTAATAATTGAGAGCTAATGAATGGGCACATGCAGGCACAAAGAGATGTAATGGTGATAGGAAATCAATAAGGGGGAGGAGGGGTGAGGTAAAAATCTACCTGTCAGATACAACGAACACTATTCAGGTGATGACACACTAAAAGCCCCAAATTAAACATTATAAAATGTATCCATGTAACAAAAGCTTTAGTACCCCTTTAATATTTTGCAAAAAAGTAAAAAAGAATTTCCAAGAGATGAGTGAGAAACCTTCAAGTGCAGCAGCTGAGGGGTGAGGGCTGAGAAGAGCACAGCCCAGTTCTTCAGGTCGTACTAGCATGCACCATCTTGGTGTTTCTTCTCTACTGCGTTTTCTGTTCCCACTACATATTGCAGTGTGGAATTATCTTCTTGTCTTAGTTTGGGTTGCTAGAACAGAATACCATAGACCAGGTGGTTTAAACAAAAAACATTCATTTCTCACAGTTCTGGGGGCTGGGAAATCCAAGGTCAAGATGCCAGCAGATTTAGTGTCTAGTAAGGACTCCCTTCCTGATTCATAGATGGTCATCTTCTCACTGTGTCTTCACTTGCCAGAAGGGGTGAGGGAGATCTCTAGGGTCTCTTTTATGAGGGCATTAATTCCATTCATGGAGGCCCCACCTTTATGACCTAATCACCTCCCATAGGCTCTACCTCCAAATACCATCACATGGGGAATTAGGTTTCAACATAAGAATTTGGAGGTGGGGCAGATACAAACATTCAGTCTCTGACAATTCTTTTCCTTGCTTGTGAATACTCCACTCTAGCTTAAGCTCCTTCAGGCAGAAAAGGTCAATGTCTCAGAGTTCTGTTTATGCATGACACTGTGGGCCAACTGTCCGGCAAAGGAAGACCTGTTCTCACCTTGGCCAGTGTTTTTGATGGCTTCCTCTAGGGAAAGGGGGGGTATCTGTTGTAGGTGACCTGTATTTCAGCATTCATTTTTCTGGCATGTGATTATTACAATGATTCTTGCCATGGATATTTAATAATTAGACCACAGTCCTATTCTCTAATTGGTACAGTCTCAAGGTGGCATGGCTTACATGTAGGTTATCTGAGCTGCCTCCCTGACTTCTTTCTTTTACCTCCATTTTCATTCTTTGTGAGTCAAAGTGTTATGTACCCCTGGTAGCTGCTCAGCGCCAAGAATGCCGTCAGGTATCTACACTCGCTTCTCTAAATTCTTTCCTAATCCTTCAGAAAGATAGGCTGTATTTGGCCACGCCAGGAGCTCCATCACTTTAATATTCAGAGTGTATCTTCCTTTGAGTTAATGCATAATTTAAATTTCATCTCATCTGTACATTAATTAGCTGCCTGTTTTCAAAAGCTTTGAATGACACCAGCTCAGGCATCCTGTCCTCTGTGACAGGCCTCTGAGAGGGTGAACAGTCAGGGACAGTTGGTTTGGAGCCCCATTGATTTTTCTGACATTTTTTTTTAAAAAATGAAATTTCCTCCTTTTCAAGGAACTTGAAATGCTAAAAGCAGATGCCCAGAGACACACTGATGATTGGATTTAAAATTTTAAAGAGCATTCCAAACCTTCTAAGAGATAAATCGGACTTTAGAAGATTCTTAGTTTTCATAAAACATGTTTCCAGTTGCTAGTCACAGTCAAAAATAATTTATATTAAGGAATATAAAGTCAAATATGAAGTCATGAAAACAATCAATTCCCTTTCAACCTATGTGCTTGCTCTTGGAGTGAGACTCTCGGCTTCATTCCTCGTATTGCACTGGTCACTGTGGTCTTCACTAACACAGAATAAGAATTCTCTGGGGTTTATCCCTACCATCTTAAGACTGGAATTACACCATGAGAAACTAACAGTGCTGCAGAAGGTTTGAGTTTGCATTTCTTGACTTTGCTGCCACATAGAGAATTTGTATGTGTGGGCATGGACTTGGATCCCTCTAGATCAGGAGTTCTTTTGTGGGTCCATGGTATGTGTGTGTGTGTGTGTGTGTAGGGGAATGGTACAAATACTATTTTCAAGATTTTCAAAAAGCTTGATGGAAACAGCTTGTTTGTGTGAAATAAGACTATACAGGCTAACTACACAATGTGTTTCTTGACTGTAGGCTAGAATTCTATTGGTGGAGGCAGGATATAGAAAGAATGGAGTATGCATTTTAAAGCCAGAAAGATTTGGGTTCAACTTGCAGCTCAGTCATTTACTCACTGTGTGACATTATGCAAACAATTAACCCCTCTGATTTTGAGTTTCTCCATTGAGCAAGCAGAAAGTGTGTTGAGAGTAAGTAGAATTCTACTCTTGTAGAGTGTCTGGCACATTGTAGCCACTAAGTAGGCGGAGTTAGGATTATTTTGATGACAGTGTTCTAAACAGAACAGTGATGGGTCACATTCTAGTCAGAAGCTTCAATCGCACACAGAAGAGAAAATATTCAATATTCAAATCCAGCTAGGCTGACTTCAGAACCCTCCCTCTCAACTAGTGCAATTAATTGAGAAGTACTCATTCATTTCTTTAGAAAATTACCAAAAACAAAGAAAGAAAAAAAGAAAGAAAGAAAGAAAGAAAGAAAGAAAGAAAGAAAGAAAGAAAGAAAGAAAGAAAGAAAAAGGACAGAAAGAGAAAGCTATTGTTTCTTAAGATATACAGTTTGCTATTTAAATGGGGTCCTCAAGGGGAAAAATGATGAAATGGTTATGAATGGCTGCTTCAGATAGAGGGGAAATGCTCTTGCCTTTAGAATAGTTTGAAGGAGGCTATGAAAGAAATATTCTGGCCCATAAAATGGATCCACATCAAGTTTTTTGAAGGCTAGAAAAGCAAAAGCAACAGAGCCTCTGATGTGTCTTACATTTCTAGGAGAATAACCTAAGACTTGGAGGGGCTTGATGTAAACGTGCTCCATGATGTGGGAAGGAAGCTGTTTCTAAAAACTGAAGCCAAGGATGCTAACCGTCAGCCAGGCTATGAATGTGCCACATGTAAAGTTACTAGATGTTAAAGAAGTAGAATGAAATTACTATTTATTTGTTCAGTACTCCACAATTTGAAATGTACGGATAATTAACCCACATATAACTAAACATTTAGTAAAAGGAATTACCAAATTTGTTGCCTTCTCATATTCCTGAATAATTCTGTAGACATCAAGGTCATTTGCCAGTCACTGGGTCTCTATGTGAAAAGAACTGTTTTAGGCTACAGTACTATTACAAATCTATAGTATTAGGTTGTCACAGAGGAAATACAAAGAGGTGGGCATTATAATTAATGTCAAATAAAATTTACGGAGGCATTACTTATGTAGTGTATATTGCATTCATTTAAAGTGTAGATTTGATGGGTCTTGACAATTGGATACACCATGGACTACTGTCACCAGCAAGGTATGTGTCAGTTTATTTTCTGCTGCTATAACAGAATATCACAGACTAGGTAATTATAAAGAAAAGAAATTTATTTGGCTCATGGTTCTGGGAATGGGGAAGTCCAGGGTAAAGGGGCTGCATCTGGTAGGGCCTTCCTGCTGTGTCATAACGTGGTGGAAGCCAACACGTAGTGAGAGAGTGCATGCAAGAGAAGAAAACTTTTGAGATAACTAACCCACTCCTGCAATCACAGCATCAATTCATTTATGAGGGCAGAGTTCTCATGACCTAATCACCTCTTAAAGGTCCCACCTCTTAATACCATCATAATGCCAATTAAATTTCAACACGAGTTTTGGAGGGGACATTCAAACCACAGCAGTGCAGAACATTTTCATTGCTCCCAAAAGATTTCTTGTGTCCCTTGACAGTTCATCCCTCCCTCCACTCCTGACCCTGGGTGACCACTGATCTACTTTCTGTCACTATAGGTTAGTTTGCATTTTCTAAAGTTTTATGTAAATAGTCATACAACGTCCATTCCTTTTTTCTAGATTCTTTCATTCAACCTAATTTGGAAATTCATTTATGTTATTACATAAATGTAAGGGTTCATTCTTTTTATTGTTGAGTACCATTCCATTATATGGATATACCTTATTTTATTTATCTATTCACCTATTAATTAATATTTGACTTATTTACAGCTTTTTGCTATTATGAACATTTTTGTACATTCATGTTTTCATTTCTTTGGGGTAGGTATTCTAGGAGTGGCTCATAAGGTAGGTGTATGTTTCACTTTTTAAGAGACTTCAAATAGTTTTATCATTTTATGTTCCTACCAGAAGTGTATAGGAGTTCCAGTGGCTCTACATCCTCACCAATACTTGATGTCATCAGTCTTTTAAGTTTTAGCTAGTCAAGTATGTATGAGAGGTATCTCATTGTGATTTTAGTTTACATTTCTCCAATAACTGATGACATGGAGAATTTTTTGTGTGCTTATTAGCCATTCATATATCTTCTTTTGTAAAGTGATCAAATCCTTTGCACATTTTAAAAATGGAATTGTCTTCTCATTACTTATTTCTCTTCTTGTTACTGAGTTCTTTATGTTAATATATTCTGGATCCAAGTCCTTAAAATGTAAATATATATTTCTCTCCTACTCTGTGACTTGTCTTTTCATTCTTAATGGTGTCTTTTGAAAAGCATGAGTTATTAGTTTTAATAAAGTCCAATTTGTTAACTTTCTCTGTCATTGCCATGTGTTCTGTATTTCAACTAAGAAATCTTCACCTACTCCAAAATCATGAAGATTTTCTCTTTTGTTTTCTTCTAGAAGCTTTATAATTTTAACTTTTATGTTTATGTCTATGATTCATTTTGATTTAATTTTTATGTGTGCTGTGAGGTATATTAATTATCTATTGCTGCATAACAAATTATTCCAAAATTTAACAGCTAAAGCAATAAACGTTTATTATCTCAGACATCTTCTAAGAGTTAGGAATTTGAAAATGGTTTAGCTGGATGATTCTGGCTTAGGGCCTCTTAAGGCTGCAATCAAACTGTTGCTGGCTCCCTGGTTGGAGTCACCAATAGTCTGACTAGGGCTGGAGGGTCTGTTTGCAGGATAGCTCACTCTCATGGCTGTTGGCAGAAGGCCTCAGTTTCTCACCATATGGAATCCTCTACAGGCTGTCTGGGTGTCCTCACAACTTTGCTGCTGGCTTCACCCAGAGCAAATGATCTATTTAAGCAGGAACTAGTGAGGAGGAAACTAAGGTGTCTTTTATAACTTAGTGACCAAAGCTATCATATATACCATAGCTTCAGATTGATTCTATTTGTTAGAAATGAGTCCCTAAGTCCAGCCCACTCTCAGGGAGAGTGTGGGCATTAATTTATACCCTTTTAAGGGAGGAGTATTAAAAAATATGTGGGCATATTTTGGACTACCAGAGGAGATAAAGTTCAAAGTTCATTTCTTTCCCATGTGGATATTCAGTTACTCCACTACCATTTGTTGAAAAGGCTTTTCTTTCGTATGGTTGACATTATTAGTTCTTTTCCTGATGGATATTATTTATATTCATACTAATAAGATGAATATTATTCATGGCTATATTTCAAAAGCAAACTGAATTTTTAAAAAAATCAAGCCTATAGCCAAAGGTTATTAAAAATACATAAATGAAAAATTCAAATGATGGTATTAATTTCTAACAGTGTACCTCCTGCAAGTTTGCATTTTCAATTTTCAGTTGCAATAGTTAATACAATCTTGGACATTAATGTTAGAAGACATCTAGGACATTAGCTAATTTGTCTCTGTTGTTTATGAATATAGAAGCAGAAGTGCTCGGAGATAAAATGAATGGCTCAGAAAACAATGCAAGATACAGGCAGATCTGAGAACATTAGCTGTTTTGTTTACTGGTTTAGTAATCTTTCTGATACATCAAAAGTTAAAAAAGTCCTTGAAATTTAAAGGTATGACCTTGGTTTCTGAAACTCTCATATTGAAGTCCACAAGGGGAACTTTTTAACTTCACCTTATTAATTGCATTTGTGTGAGGATCAGTCTTGTTGCCTCCATTCCTTCCTTTATTCCCTTATTCTGTTCATCCATTGACCCACCCATCCACTCATTATTGTCTAATTCACGCATATGTAATAAATTTCTTTTGTGAACCAACATAGGTTTAAATGGGCAGGACCCAAATATTAAAAAAACCCTGTCTTTGCTCTCAAGGAACACAGTGTGTAGCTTCTTCCATGAGCAGCAATGTATCATTTTTCTCTGTGAGTTAAGGTTTTGGAGTTAAGGTCATGTGTCTATCAGGTCATCACCCAGGAAACAAAACCTCTGGGAAAAATAGAATTTCCTAGAATTATGGGGCTTGCAAATGCTTGCCAATACTCTGTGTGAAGGAACTGCAGAAGGGTGAAGGTCTTCTATCACCAGTGTGAATTTCATCCCAGCTTTTACCATCACCAATATTTCTAAAGAAATCTGCAAAAGCAAATGCAAGAATTTTGGGGATCAGCCACAGAATGTTTCACTGTAAGTTTGCTTGACTGGGGTCAATATCATACATGTATACTGCTTGAGCACATGTCAGATATTTGAGTTGCAAATTGGCGATTCGTTATGGCACCGGAATGCAGGCGCGTCGGGGTGTGAGCACAAGACTTGCTCCTGTTCACAGCAAAAGCCGACTTTCCCAGGAGTGTTGTACTTTACGAAGCTTTATTCCATGCCTTTCATGATTCAACCCACCATCACCAACACATGGATGAAAGAAGGCTTTGAGAGATACCATATGACAGAGGTTTTCCTCTGCAACAGCCTCCCCCCCAGACTGTTCCTTACGACTACAGCTGCCACCAGCTGTGCCTTACCCAGGATGGGCATCCACCAGTGGAATCCTCAAGGAGTAGTCAGATGTCATAGTTAATGTGAACAGAGAGTTTTAGGAAATCTCACCGGTGGTCGATTTCTACGGTTGGAGCAGTTCAGTCAGGTGCAGAGTCTGCCAGACAAGGCTGCCATTTGCAGATGCTGCAGCCACCTTTGATAAATACCAGAGGCAGCTCAGCGACGGGCACAGAAGCGAGGCTGCTCTGCGGAGTCTTAACCTGAGTTCTGTGGGCGATCAATAATAAAAGTTAAAGGTCAATTCGCCAGATAGTCATTTCATAGAGCTGTAATAAAGAACAGAAATGAGACTGTGGCAATTGAAAATATCAAACATGATTTCTGGGCTTGCATCAAAGGGTTAAGGGTACAACTCTCATTCCAAAGCAGGCAGCTTTTCCTCTGTGGCATCCGCCATGAAAGGACATGAGATTCTAGGAACCAGACAGGGTTCTCATTCAGAAACACAGAGACGGACTGTGGCTGATTTGAACGGGAAAGGAATTTGTCGAATGGATACCGTGTGCTTGCAGAATCACTGAGAGAACGAGGCTTGAGGCTCTGCAGCCATGAAGATGGAAATGAGTGAAGTGAAGACACTGCTTTCCAGCTGCCAAGCATTGGATGGAGCATCTTACACTTTGCCACCACTGGCCATGCGCTGTGGATACCCACCACTGTCACCAGAAGACGGTAGTCTGGGAGGGTGGGCCTGATTGGTGGAGCCAGGTCACCTGACCGTGCCTAACTACGAGGGAGGCTTGGAGAGTGAGTATTGGCATTTTCAGCTTCCTTGTGGGAGGTCAGCCTTGATTGTCTCTAAAATGCATATCGGGGTGGGGGTGGGAGTGGGGGGATTCACCAAACATAAAAGCAGGATTCAGAAACTGGGCAACTCCCTTAAAAAAAAAAAAGCATATTAATTTGAAAAGTTCTAGATTCTGGAGAGGAAGATGAGTGGGTAGTGGTGGGGTCTAAGTGAAGCCAATGACTGGGGAGATTAACTAGGAGAAATTTCCCTGCTCCAGAAAAGGATCTAAAAGGACAGAGTTCAGTGTTTCTCAACTTTGGCTTCAATTAGGATCACCTGGCGGACTTCCAAAAAATAGTATTGTCTGGGCTCCATCTAGACTAATTAAGTCAAAATTGCAAGGAGTGAATTATGTTTTAAAAACTCCTCCCTGGTGAATCTGCGTGGCCAGGGTTGACAGCCACTCAATTATGCCCAAAGTCACCTGGAGAAGGGAAACAGGTGGGCTCTGGAGCAGTGGTGGGCAGGTGCTGGGACGTGGCATCAATTCACAGCCACTTTCAGCATGTTTGGCATTTTCCTGATGCAGTGCTTCTGAGTAACAGCAGGAATCATCTTGTAACTCACTGGCATTTTTAAAGGCCTAACATGATGCACATGTGTGAGGTTTTTAAAAATCTGAAAAACATTGTTGTGTGATTAATAAAAACTCTCTTCTCCAGGCGGTGGTGGTGGGGGGAGTGAGGTGGTTGTGTAGGTGGAGTCCAGGTGCTGGGGGGCTGGGGGCTTCATAACCAGAGCCACCACTCAAACTCTCATTCATTTGTTCCGGAATAATTCATTCTTCTGCTCCCATGAGCCAAGTGGGAGGAGAGTGAGCAAAGCCTGGGTTTGGGCCTCAGGAAGACGCCCGGTGTGCAGCTGGGAAAGACTCTTCAAGGAGCCCAAGTAGCCTGTTCAGGAAACTCAGAGGAAGGAACAGTTTCCAGGCTGGATGCCTTTGTGAATCACACAGACTTCCCAGCCCAGTGCAGGCCTTGGCTCAGCTATGAAAGATTTGCAACACCAAATGCCTCCAGATTTATTTAAGAATACTGTCTTAGTCCATTTGGCTGCTATAATAAAATACTATAGCTAGAGTGGACTTCTAAATGACAGAAATTTATTTCTCATGGTTCTGGAGGCTGGGAAGTCCAAAATCAAGGGGCTGGCAGATTCAGTGTCTGGTGAGAGCCCCATTCCCAGTTCACAGACAGCAGCTCCTTCCTATGTCCTCATGTGGCAGAACGGGGCACTGATCCCATTCATAACAGTGGAGCTCTCATGATATAATCACTTTCCAAAGCCTCCACCTCTTACTACCATCACCTTGCAGGTTAGGATTCCAACATATGACTTTAGGAGGGACATAGCATTCAGAGTATAGCAAATACTACCTAGAAAGAGGGAGGTTTGGAATCAAAGTAAACTTCCACAAATGCTAAATTTGCTTCCCAATTTCAGCCTAGATGGAAGAGGAAGGAAAGTAATTAAGCAAAGAATGTGTATCAAGGAGCCAAATATTTAATGAAAAAGCCAGCGGCAGCAAGTATCAATATTTGCTTTTCAAAGTAAACATCTCAGAGGACGTGCTTGGAACAAGATGGGAGGTATTGAGCACAGCGAGCAGAATGAGAACAGCCTGCCCTGGCTGGCCCAGCTCCCTCATCAGTCTCTATTTGCTGGTCATGAGCATGACGGATGAAGCCACTGCAGCAAAGCTGCTGTCTCTGCCCTTTGCTCACCCCATTAAGGTGGTTTGGATGTAACCTTGAAGGGTAGATTCTAAAGAGCACCGGGCTGATCAACGTTCCTGATTCAACTTCTCACAGCCACTGCCTGTGAAACCACCCAACTGCTCACCTGCCAATGCCTGTTTGTGTCCCCTTTTGAAATGTGAGAAAGTGGTGCTGAAATTAATAATGACAACAGGGACCCTCCAAGTATTGGTTTATGTTCTTAGAGCAAATTATTGGCTATAAGAGCAATTTGGAAAAAAAAAAAAAGACCAAGACCATTAAGAGGATTCATGGAAATGCACAGTAATCATGAGGCCACAGTAGCACAGGGCACTGGTGATTGCTGGCCCTTTTAAACTTGACAGAAATAATTTCATAAATTGGAGTAGAGGAAATGGACCTTCAAAAGATGGGTAATTTTCTTTGATGTTTATAATGGTAAGATTTGTGTTTGGCACATAATTTAATAAATATTTATTGATTGCCCACTATGCTCTGTGGTGTTGCTGCTAGGATGAACGCTTCAAAGTTCCCTCTGTTCCTGCAGAATGGGAAAGAATCATGATCAATCAATTTCAATAAAATAGAATTAGTGATAGGATTGAGGATACATAGGATGCTATGAGACAGAAGGGAGGGGGCAAATCAAATGTAAGAGGAAGTCAAAGCCGATATTATCTTTGCATTCTGAAGTGTGTGTGTCTGTGTGTGTGTGTGTGTATGTGAAAACAGTTTGTTATTAAAACAGCCTAAAGTGCAAGTCAAGGTAGTGGCAGGATTTGGAGATGAAGATGGCTCTATGTGCCAAGCTAAGCAGTTTGGATCCTTCTCTCTGTACATTGGAGCACCTTAAAATTCACTTGCATTAGAATTATTTAGCATTTTTCCACTCAAAATGTAGTCCCCAGACCAGAAGCTTAGGCATAACCTAAGTAGAAATGCAGAATTGTACCACCTCCCCACAGCCACAGACACAGAGTATGTATTTTAATAAAGTGATCCATATGCACCTTATTAGTAATAAAGTTTGATGAGTCACCTAAGGGAGCTTGTTGAAACATGAAAAGTCTTTGATTCTCAGATCTTGCTTCACTAGAACTGGGGTGAGACCCTGCTGCCTGCATTTCTAACAATCATCCCAAGTAATTCTGTAACAGAAATAAGGACCTAAAAAAGGGAAAAAGATATTGCAAGTTGTCTCTTTAAGATTTCCCTCACTCTTTTTGGGAATTAAAAGCTGCATTCCTGCCTGAAGCCAGTGATCAGAGGGGCAGGGGAGTGTCACTTGTTCTTTGTACCACAGGAGGTGGCTCAACAGAATTGTCCTGGCAGAAGTCATAAGATTGTCTTCACCTGAGATGCTCTAGTTAAACAGAATTAGCCTAAAACTGAAAACTCTCTTTAAAAGCTCTGTATTTCTGCTTATAATAGGACAGTGGTACTTTAAGACGAGAGTCTACGATCCTCTTCACTTGCCAGCAAATTAATAAACTTCTATTTCTTTTCTTCAAACCACTTGTCCTCATTCTTCTGATGTGGCCTCGGGGATAAGTGCTGAACTTTCAGTAACAATTCCACTGCAGGTGGCCCAGGACTTTTAAAAATCCTATGCTCAGGCCTCACCAGACCAATTGCATTGAGATCTCACAGGAAAAAACTGTGTAGGCAAAGGCAAAACTTCCCCTTTGCTCTTAGAAGTTTCACTGAAAAGCCAACTCACAATAAAGCAGATTAATAAAAGAAAAGCTATCAAATTTATTTAATGTGTGTACATGGAAACCCCCAGAGAATGAGGATTCAACTCTCCAGTCAGGTTCAGGAGCTTAAATGCCTTTCTGGTAAAATGGGTTGTGGGAGGGGGAAAAGGGCAATTCTGCAGTAAGGCAATAAAGGATTACTAGGGAGGGTGAATGGGTGGGGAAAAAAGATTAACTGGTAAATAGTTCCCTTTGGAATTTAAATGAGCATGACATTATCTTTTTCAAGAGTCTGTTCCAGTGTGGGCCTAGTCTTACACGGAGAGAAGAAAAGGACAATTGTTCTCCTAGGTGGGTCTGGATCTCAAGTAGAACAAACTTTTTTGTGGGGAAAGTAGATGGTGGTGGTGGAGAAGATCAGAGAGAACTTGAGGCTTCATCAATTAGTGCAGATATCAATGTCATATTTTGGAGTAAAAATATTTCTAATTATCTTCAAACCCAGGCATCACTCTTTTTGTGAAGCTCCTTGGTGACATATAGGTACAATTGAGAACTGCTTGGTTAGAAGGTTTTAAGCAAGAAAGTGGCATTGTTAGATTTTCATTTGCGATAGCTCTGTTTAATTTTTTTTAAGTCTTTCCCATCTTATTATCTCAATATTCTGTGACATTTTGCATGGAAATAATTATATAATCTAAGGCTAGAAAATCTTACCAAGAATACTTATGAGTTATAAGGTCATTAATGAGCTTCAAAAAGTGATTTGACATACCACCATCAACCACAGTGATTCTAATTCTAGACAGAGATACAGGATAGCTGAAGGAAAAATTAGGAAGTATTTCTGGGACTCCTATTGCACACATTGGACCATTTGTCTTCTATACTCTCAAACTAAATATAGAAGCATGAATAGAATTTAGCCAACCTCAGGTATGGGTTCCATTTCTGCCAAGTCTGTGTGATATGGGATAAGATTAATCCTGCTTTAGCTTTAGTTAATTCATTTCTAAAATGGGAATAATAAACTTTTACTACATTGTGTTGTTGCAAGAATAAAATAAAATAGTACATGAGAAATTACATTATCAAATGTACAGTTCCCATAATAGCAAGAACTCTAAGCATTATTGTCTGAAACTAGCAAAGCTTAAAAATGCTATACAAAAGTCTTAATATCAAGAATTAAGATAATCACAAATGTGTGTTGTTAACGGAGGGAAAGAACCCAAACTCTGTAAAATAGTTTAAAGTGGTTTATTCTGACCTGAATATGTGTGACCACGGCCCTGAGAGCCACACCCAAGAAGCTTTGGGTAAGTGGTCTCCCCATGGTTGGGTTATAGTTTGGTTTCATACATTTCGGGGAGACAGGAATTACACATAAAGTCATAAATCAATACATTGAAGGCATACATTGCTTTGGCCTGAAAGGGCAGGACGTCTCAAAGTGGGGAATTTCAAGTTATAGGTGGGCTTAAAGATTCTTTGATTTGTAATTGGCTAAAGAAAGCTTTGTCTAAAGGATTGGAATGTTTTAAGTTAAGATAAGGAAGTCTGTTAATCAGAGACAAGTCACTGGACATATACTCAGCCTTAAGTGATATGTTAAGTTGAGGACCTGCAGGTGTGATTTAAGCCTTGCCTTGCATAGCCTTATGCCTGTTGACGAGTTACAGAGGACATCTCCAACAAGGGAGGGAGGTATGACAACAGATGTCTGACCTCCCTTCTCATGGGCAGCAACTCAGCTTTGGGGTATTTCTGGGGTCCCCTTGGCCAAGAGGGGGTCTATTCAGTCATCTGGGGAGCTTAAGTTTTTATTTTAGTTCACAATTATCCATTCATCCTGTGAAATAATAATAAAACCCCAAGCCCTCTGCTAAATGAATGAACCCCTCTTGGCCAAGGGGACCCCAGAAATACCTTAAAACTTAGTTCCCAGCCATGATGGGATGAGAGAGATAAAGCACAATTACATGCATATGATTTCCCTTTATAAATATTCATGATTCTTCCTATAGCTTGTTGAATATGTATATTTGACTACCCTACTCAGTATAAAATCCTATTCCCTTTTGTCTCTTCTTGGAAGCACATGTGCCTGGCTGCTGGCCTGGGCTCTGCTTCCCCACCTATTCGAATGGGTGCCCAGCTGGCTGCTACCCTTCATAAGAAATAAAGCTCTCCTTTTTCCAAAGTATAAATCTATTAATTTTTTTTTTTTTTTTGCAGTTAACAATCCCTTGATCCATTAATATTTTCTGAGCATTTACTCTGGGCCAGGCATTGTTCTATGCAATGGGACCTAGCTGTGACACACACATAAACACAAGATTATTGGTGCTTGGTAGCCACCCCTCAAGGTCTATGGCCTTGTAAAATCAAACACTCTGGGCTGAAGCACTTATTCACCAATGTCTTCATTTCCATCATTGGGAGATTTACTATCTCTATTTGTGTCTTCTAGACAATAAAGGAAATTAGAAATATTTTACCCCAAAATATATTTCTTTGACATATTTTGAGATGGCTTTCATGAGCCTCACAGATAGAAGTAACACTGGAACAGAGTAGTCACCCCTCCTCCCATAGCTATGGAAGGGAAATACTGACAGTGAGGAATAAACAACAGAAGAAATGGCCTGAAAAATGGCAAAAATGTTTTATTTCTCTTTAAGACATCCCTCACTCCTTTTGGAGAACTAGGACCTGCACCCCTGAGGAATGTCTTTTGTTCTTTGTGCTACAGGAGATGGCCTGCCCTATGGAGGTCCTGGCTGGAGGTCATGGGATTGTCTTCAACGGAGATGGGACATCAAAATCATCAACTGTAGTAGAACAGCAATTGCCTGAAGCTGAGAACCCACTTTTTAAAAGCTCTGTATTTCTGCTTATTGTTAGGACAATGGCATTTTTAGACAGGAGTTTCCATCTTCCTCATTTGCCAGCAAATGAACAAAACTCCTCTTTCCTTCTCCTCAAACCACTTGTTCTCATTCTGATGCAGCCTTGGGTGCAAGTGCCAAGCTCTCAGTAACAACACCGCAAAGCTGTCTTTTGTGGAGGGAAATTTCCATCTGTAGAGAATCTGCATTAATATAGCCAAGTCTTTCCTTGTCTGATCTAAGAAAGATTAACAGACAGTCCAACACTTTTAAAGGTCTGAAAAGAAACATTTACCTTCTAGTCTCTCTGAAGGCTGCTTCTGTAAGGTTTCATTTACATAACAAGACCACCTTTGTTAGCTAGTCTAGGCTTTCCCTTTCTCCCTCCCAAAAACTTGTTTTAATGGTTCCAAGCCTCCATTCTTTAAAAAAGATCCGTACCTCCTTGAGTAGTTGAATCTTCATTCCGACAGTTCCTGTTAAATAAATTTGTATCATTTTCACTTCTATTGATCAATCTGCCTCATGTCAGTGATTTTCCGGCAAACCTTTAGGGGGTCGGGGGCCCTTGTTTCCTATAATTTGGTGAACCTTTGGGAAGCCAGGGGCCTTTGATTCCTATACAGTTAACAGAAAAAAGTTTATATATATATATATATATATATATACACACACACTTCTCCCTTTTGAAAAAAATTACCTATAGGAGTGGAGTGGAGTGTTGTAACTACCTGAGAATGTAAAGGGGCTGCTTCGAATTCATAGCCTTTCACTATTCGTACTGAAAAGTTCTTCAAATCTTAAAAGCAACCTTGGAAGTAATTGCAAGTATGACCCACTATTGATATACAAAGTCCAGTTAGTTTAAATTCTTCATTGCTCACTCAGTATAATTTCACAATTTCTTTTCATTCTGTATATGCAGGTACATTGCTGTTTCTTGGCTGTTGGGACTTACAGAATGTAAACAGGCTGACATGATCTACGGCAAAACCTTTCTCGTGTTAGGTGGGTTTTTATTATGTACTCACATGTTCGATTCTGCTATCTTTCTTCAGGAGCTGGGTACTGTTCTCCCTGTTGGTGTAAGTATGGGTTGCTTTAGCTGCACTACAGGAACCCATGTGATGTTAATGACATTAAATTGATGTTGTGCTTACTAGAACCCTTCAATTACCATGCTACTTGCTTGTGACACTATATTATTGTTACAGTTCTGTAACCAGTAAGCTGGTTGGAAATGGGTAAAGTGGACTACATCTACACACACTGGCCCAGCCTTCCTTCCCATGAGGAAGAGTCTCTGGAAACTAAGGACACACAGGAACCTCTTTCAACTTGGCACACACCATTCTCTCTGCCTGTGTGTTCCTCCCAGCCTCCTGTTCAGCTTTTTTGAGTCCTACTTAGTCTCAAAGCACAGCTCCAGTGCCACCATCCCCATGGAGATTTCTGTGCTTCCATCTCTTTCCACAGCCCAGTCTGTCTGTTAGACCATCTCCATGCTGGAGACAGGGAGGTGCGGAGGCAGGGTTGGAGGCAGTGTGAAATAAACAAAGACCAACCAAATGGAAAGAGGCGATCGATGGCTATTTATTCAGAGCTTGCTGTAGCCAATATCACTGGCAGTTTGACAGAAACTCAAAGGCAGGCAGAAGAGCAGAAACAAAGGAAGGCTTGGGTGTTCCCTGATTGGGCTGTTTGTGTGGCGAAGCTGCAGGCAGGCTACCCAGGAGCTGCGCTTCCTGTGTGATTGGTTAGGGGAACGTATTTGGCTTTTGCTGGTTGGTCTTAAGTTGGAAATAGGGGCAGAAATTAGGGAAGCTGTCAGTTTTAAATCAAGTCCTGGACATTTGGGGCCAATTGTTACAGGGGCTATTGTTTGGCTTCTTGAGTTCATTGGTGGAGATAGTAGTCTGACTTCCTTCAAGACTGGCTCATAGATAGCAGGCAGTTCCTTGGCTGTTGACTGTAAAAAATGGGTTGGTTTCCTGGGCAGTTTGCTGCAGATTGTAGTCTGGTCGTCGTTCATTTGTATATTTACTCTCTCACCACTCGGGGAGCTGGGCCCATAATAGTCAAATGAGAATTGCTAATATTAGTAGGAATAAAAAAGAAGGGATGAAAGAACAGGACTTGGTATAAATGGGGTGAGGGAGGACTTTAAGAACAGAGTGCTGGTTAAAACTCTACTGTTACCAGACTGCCAGCTTTGCCTCTCATCTATTGAACATGATACTGCCTACTTCAGAGGGTAATGGAAATTGCAGTAGTTATTATACGTAAAGTGATGAGAACAATTCATGACACAAAGAATGTGTAGCTTATTACCCTGGGACAAGGGTGATGTTATTACCTGACAGCGAATCAGGAGGAAAAGCAGCTTCACAGCAAACTTTGGACAAGTTTGAACTTCCAGGTGGTGCTTAGAAGTGAAACTGGTTTGTCCCTCTGTCTTGTATACACCTGGGAGCACCGTGATGTATGCACTTCCTCCTGTTTGTGTTAAGCCATCTCCTTTCATTTTTTTTAATATTTCACATTTATTTACTTCTGTATTTAAATTGAAAATTTAAAATTGTAAATATTTATTATGTACAACCTGATGTTTTGAATTATGCATGCATTGTGGAATGGCTAAATTAGGCTAATTAGCATACATATTACCTCATATAGTTATTTTTTGTGGTGAGAACACTTAAAATCTACTCTCTTAGCAAGTTTCAAGTATACATATATTGTTATTAACTATAATCACCATCTTGTGCAACAGATCTTTTGAACTTATTCCTCCTGTGTAACTGAAATTTTGTATCCTTTGTCTTCCGGTTTCCCCTCTCCCTCCAGCCCCTGGTAGCCACCATTCTACTCTCTATTTCTATAAGCTTGACATTTTTAGATTCCACATTCAAGTGAAATCATGCAGCATTTGTCTTTCTGTGCCTAGCTTATTTCCCTTAATATAGTATCCTCCAGATTCATCCACGTCGTTGCAAATGACAGGATTTCCTTCTTTTTTGAGGCGGAGCAGTAGTCCATTGTGTACATATACACCACATTACCACATTTTCTTTATCCACTCAACCCTTGATGGACACAGGTTGGTTTCATGTCTTGACTATCGTGAATAATGCTGCAATGAACATGGAAGTGCAGATATCTCTTCAACATGCCGATTTCATATCTGTTGGATATTGCTGGATCATGTGATAGTTTTATTGTTAATTTTTTGAGAACCCTCCATACCGTTTCCCATAATGGCTATACTAATTTATATCTCCTTTAATTTGTAATGGTTACTTCAGGATCTGTTCAAGGAGTAAGCAACACATCCCTCAGGCAAACAGCATTAGTGGTCTGAGAAATTGAATTACCAGAGCAATGAGTAAAATGTGAAATGAGTTAAAATATAAAAGGATTGACAATTTTAGTCTTAAAAATATCTTACATGTTTTTAGTGTTTTACAGTTTACAACTCATTGTCTGTTGATAGAAATTTTGGACAAGTAAAAATGATTATTTTTGACTGCTAAAGAATATAAGGCATGGACACTATGTTAGAAATTTATTCAACTCCCTCTGATACTTGGCTTTCAGTTAGTTAATATCATAGCACTTTAAATTGACACGGGTCTCTCAACTGCCATGTCTAGATAGAAAGTGATTTTCAAGGTAGAAATTTAGTTTTTAAGTATGAATCATAAGCATATACTAATGCTAATGAATTATTTACTACCCTGGCGTCTTAGACAAACACCTTGTCTAACCTACATTTATTTGTTTTACATGAGATCTACTTTAAAGTCATTTCATTGATAAGATGAAAGGTAGAAACATTATATAAATGTGTACCTTCTTAATGTACTATCTTCTATCCTTTGATCATTTTACTGCAAAATAAGGAAAAGGAAAAGATGTAGTAAAAACCAAGGAGAATCTTAAAATTTACATCCTTTTTTATCCTTGTGAATTGCAATCTTTTGTATAAAAGAAATTCAAGAAATCTGGTCATTTATTCTATGCACGGATAGATGAACTGTCTTCCATAGCATAGATAGCCTTGCTCGGAAAATAAACAAACATTTAATGCTCACTGACGTGTCATTAGTTTTCCCAACAGTCATAAACACACATTAAAGATGTAATGAGCAGGGATTTGTTCTACCATCATTATGTAGAACAAGAAAGATGGGCCACTTAAAAAGGAGTTTAAATACCTACTGGATAAAGGGCAAAACAAGGCTCTTTTTTTTCTCTTGAGTTTTCTATGTTGGGCTAAAAGAACACATGGCAACAAACCATTCAACTTTCTTTACTACTGAAAAAAGGGAATCAGGCAAAATTCCAAAGCCATGGTATACGATCTAACACATTCACAGAACTGCACCGTAGTCTTGGATTTCTTAAAAAATAATCCACTGCACCTGTGGTTTGAGAGTGCCATGTTTTCCAGGGGTCTAGCCAAGAATGCCTGAACTTTCGCCAGACCATTTCACCCTCGGACTTTGATGTCCTATGTCTCGGGATCTTTCCCCAATCATTTGGAACTGCTGCTCCCATAATCAAAACCATTTAGCAAGGATGCTTTCCCAATTAAAGAGGTCCCCCCGCCCCCCGCAAATGAGCTCTTCTCTTTTCATTTACAAATGTGACAAAATCTTCACATGTTACCCTGTATGTTCAGGTATCTTTTTAGTAAAGCAAATAAATATTGGTTCAATCACCAGCTAAATATTAATAAATGAGTCTGCCTCAATTTTGCTTCTTCTTGTGTGGCTGTCAGTGCAATTAGCTGATCTCTAGATGGATTCAGATTTCCAGCCACGTAGCTTAAGTGTTCCTTCACTTTGCTTAGCAATAAGAAAAACACTACTTGTGATGGAGTTGCCAACTCTGGATAAAAGGAATAGCTCAGCTTTGTGACCCTTTTGTATTTTGTCCAACATTTGCAATGTTTTCCTTTTTAATTCAAAGGATAATTTATTTTAGCCATACTCACTCAAGTCTTTGACTACAACCCCATTAATTTTTGCAGTTTTCGAGGACTCTCAACACTCCTCTTTCCATGTGTACAGTTCATTAGGTATCAATATACTACACATCATTTCTTTTCTATGTGTTCTGCATTTTCTCCATTCAGTGCCCTTCCCAAATGGCCATAGGGATATTCTTTCCTGCCTTATAGATTTTTTTATTACTGACTTTAGATTTTTAATTTAACTTGAGACCTCACTTTTCATTTCTATCCATTTTGCCTGCCATTGAGTCTTTCTCGTTCATGAATGTTTGGCCTTTGATACAGTTATTTGCAAAAACTACTCTCTTGTTAATTCTCTAGCCATTTCCAGTGGGCATTTTTCTTCTTGAACAACTTAAATTTGTTTCAGAGTATTTTGTATATTACAGCTTTTTTAAAAGACCAATTGAGGAATGTGTATTGGATGGATCAAGCTGAAGTCCACTGAAGTCCTTTGAAGTGGGATGGCCACCTCACTGGGTTGATTGAGCTCTTCTACTGTATATTTAACAGGATCTCAGAAGAGAGCAGTACCAATATCTGTCATGGGCTGTACTCAGCTTCAGCCAGGCTCTCTCACTGACTAACTCCAATATTCTCAGGCTAAAGAAAAAATGACAGAAGGCAGAACTTTCAAACTGTGTCTCAGAAATGTTAGGAAAGGAGTCAGGAAAAATGCATACCACTCTATAGCAAAGCAAAATAAAGTATGCACAACACCTACCCACATTAAGCATTAGCAAATTGAAAAGAACACTCAGGAAAATAAGTAAGAAATAACAAAAAAGTAAAGAAGAGACGAGTGTAATCTGAAAGAAAATATAACGAAAGTATAAACTAGTTCTATGAGTGCTCTCCACTATATGAAAATTTAATGATATATGAATGCAATAAAACAATAGCTTAAAATCAAAATTACAAAATAAGAGCGGGAGAAGTAAGGAGAAATTCTTCCAAAACAATGCCATTATAAATACAATTAGAAAATGCAAGGAATGGAATATACAGTGAGGAAAATATAATTACTAGCTTGGGATAACCATAATACTGAAGGAAGAAAATATGAAGAGATTAAAGCAATGAAAGAGAAAATGTTAGATATAAAAGACAAAAGATCATTACATATAAGGATAATTGGGTACAAAACTTCATACAAAAGGACAGGAAAAGTATTGAAAATCATATATAGTTTAAGAAATCCTCCTTAAGAAGAAAATGTTGATTTAAGTGTTGAAAAGGCAGTAAATTTGAAGGTTGAGAGTTAAAAGAATACTGAATGGTGTACAGCAAATAGTTTCTTGGCAGAAAAAGCTGGTCAACTATAAGGGGAAAATTAGGCTCATGTTGGACTTTTCCTCAGTAACAATCAAAGCCAGATGGAAGACATAATGGAAAAATACCTTAGAGTTCTGAGAGGAAGAAAATGTGATCCTAGGATATTATGCTCAGCTGGTAGTTTTGTTGTTGTTGTTGTTTCATCACTGCTTTTCGACAATTTGATTATGATGTACCTTGGTAGGATTTTCTTCATGTTTCTTCTCCTTGGGTTTTATTGAGTTTCTTTGATTGGTAGACTTATAATGTTCATTATTTGGGAGATTTTCAGCCATTATATTTTCAAGCTTTTTTTTAAATGCTCACCTCCCACTTCTTGGACTCATATTACGCATGTGTTAGACCACTTGATATTGTCCCACAGGTCATTATTCATTCCCCCCCCCCGTCTTTTTTTCTCTCTGTGCTTTGTTTGGGATAGTTTCTATTGCTATGTTTACTGGTCTCTTGTGCAGTATCTAATCTGTGGCTAATTAGTGCTGCTATACTAATTCTATCTAGTGTATTTTTCATTTCATGTACTGTATTTTTCATCTTTAGAAGTTCTATTTGGTTCATTTTTATCTTCTATGTTTCTCCTCATCATATTTGTGTTTTCTGTTCTGGAGAACACTTATAAGATTTTAAATAAATGTTTTAATATCTTTATCTACTAATTCCAGCATCTCTGTCATTTCTGGGTCTGTTTGTACTAATTGATTTTTCTCCTAAGTATCTAGCACATTTTCTTGCCTCTTTGCATACCTGATTTTTTTTATTAGATGTCAGATTAGTGAACATGTACTATATGCCAATTATTGTTCTAGATTTGCCTATGAATGTCCAATTGGTTCAATACATTTGTTGAAAAGATTATTCTTTCTCAATTGGATTTTTTGCACTGTTATCAAAAATCATTTGTTTGTACTTCTAGGTCTATTTATGTTCTCTCTATTGTGTTCCATTGGTCTCCCTGTCTGTCTGCTAATACCATACTGTCTCGATTATTGTAGATACATAACAAACTTTTAAATTACATACTGTTATTCCTCTAATTTTATTCTTAATTTTCAAAATAATTAAGCTATTCTAATTTATTTGCCTTTTTATACATATTTTAGAATCATCTGGTCTGTATTTACAAAGACTCCTTCTGGATTTTGTTAGATCAATTAGGAACAATTGACATCTTTATTATATTGAGTTTCATATTTCAACACATGAACACATATATCTCTCCAATGTTTTTAGATCTTATCACTTAAATTTTTAAATGTTAAGCATGTACCATTTTTGAAGCTAAGTCATTATTTTTTAAAAATAGAAAATGACCTTTAACATTGATATAATTTGGCACTACCAATGTCTCTAATCTTTTAAAAAGTTTTTGATTAATTGATTAATTTAGGGACTTAGTACAGAGCTTACTGACTACTAAATAGCTTACAAATTTGAGAGGACTTGGGAAATCATCTCAGAAGCTTATTAAAATTCAGATTCCTGGGCCAACTCCAGAGATTCTGATTCATTAAGTCTTGGGTGGGGACCAAGAACCTGAGTGGTTAGCAGGCATATCAAGGTGAAATAGGGGTCCCAGCCACATTTGGAGAACCACTGACTTAATTATTCCCTTTCCTTTTGTCATCCGTCCTTTTGTCAATAGCGGATGCAAGGAGAAACAACTGGGGACAAAACCCAAATCTGGTTTGCAGCTTAAGAAGAGCTCTGATAAAGATGTAATGGAGGACTGGGCACGGTACCTCATGCCTGTAACCCTAGCACTTTGGGAGGCCAAGCTGGGAGGACTGCTTGAGGTCAAGAGTTCAAGACCAGCCTGGGCAATATAATGAGACCCAATCTCTGCAAAAAATTTTTAAAAATTAGTTAGATGTGATGGTGTATATCTGTAGTCCAGCCACTCAGGAGGCTGAGCCAGGAAGATAGCTTGAGCCCAGGAGTTTGAGATTGCAGTGAGCTATGATTGCACCACTGCACTCTAGCCTGGGCACAGAGCAAGACCTATTTCTTTAAAAAAAAAAAAAAAAGAAAGAAAGAAAGAAAGAAAAATGTAATGGAGGTGGTTGATGCTGTTGTCTTAGATAAGTTTCTTGGGCTGCTTGACTTCTATATTGCCAGTCTATGCAGCTCTAGAGTGGGCAGTTTATAATACACAGGAAGTCCTACTTAAATGGATTGGGGTTTAGTAAATGTGCACAGCTTTATCAAGCTTTTTATTTGATGTGCTTATCCAAGCTTGACTTCAAAGCAGGAGTTTCTGATATCATCTGATAGCAACTTGAAATTTAGAAAATTTAAGCTTCATGAAATTGACATCATATGACCTGATTCTACCAAACAAATGCTATAAACTGATAGTAGCCCTGATTATTGAAGTTTGTGAGTCATGGAGCTGAGCTTTAGTATAAATGTATTTTTTCATTTATTTTAACAATTGATATTTTCTATATAAATACATAATATAGTGTGTGTGAGATTCATAGGAAGAGCATTCAACATCATCCGGAGTCCTTGGCCTTTACCAGGAAGGATTGAAAATGGCCAATAATCTGGGTAAATTAGGGGCTGTGGATGAGTAAAATAAAAATTACTAACGTTTTATTCTCTCATATCAGTCAACAGAAGCTCAGTGCAAATATGCTTCTCTTTCAGTTAGAAGAGGCAGCCTGCTCAGACAGGAAGCAAGACCCAAGATTCCAGGACAGCATGACAAAGTGGTAGCACAGGCTGTACACACAGCAGACCAGGGTTTGACTCTCACAGAAGCCTCATGTTAGCGGCAAGTGTTTGAGCCAGTAACTTACCCGTGCTGTGCATCAGTTCACTTAGCTGGAAAATGGGGATATGAAAATATTTATCTTCAGGACTTTTCTCAGTATGAAATGAGATATTACTGTGACAGAGTAAGCAATCAATAGATCTTTGTTTGTAAAGAGGGGATTCTAATCCGTATTTCTAGAAAGCATCTATCCGGAACAGCTCATATTTATTGTATCTTCCCATGACTGTCAGCCTGGATTGGAGGGTGCCCCACACCAGAATAATGTAAAGCCCCAGTGGAGGAGTTAGGATTTGGAGGGTGCACATTATTTGTGCATGAACACAGTTTCCCAGAGAGCAACAAGCCTGGCAGCAGCTGGCTGATTCCTCAGCATCCCTAGAAAATGAGAAAAGGACAAAGGGTGGTCTCTGTGCGTCAGTTTTCTGGCAGGAAGACTGCACTGGGGATCTCACAGATATGGAGAATCAAGCTGATTAAAGCCCAGTAAAAATGCTGGGCCACCCAACTTTCTTCCAATTGCCTTATCAGTCCATGCATAATAAATCAGTCCAACTGATGAGAATGTCTTCCTTCTTGAGTTGCAAAATCTGCTGAAATAAAGAAAAGGAGAAAAGCACATAGCTACCGTCAGGCTCTTCAACCTGTGGCAGCTTTCATGGCTTCCCAAATACTTAAAAAATGTTAATTGACTAATTGTTCTTATTTATCATGTTCCCAAGCAGCCTTGAAGTCGACTGTAAAGGTGTACTCATTTGAGCTAATATAGGAAGACACAGAAATAGCACAATCAGTGTGTTTGCGGCAGAGAGAACGTGTTTTGCTTCCCAGACCTTTCTGGTAAGCACCAAAGACTCTGCTTCCCAGGAGACTAGGCAGCCTCAACCCACATATTTGAGCAATAAGAAGATTGCACTGAGACCATTTGATAACAGGGCTTTCAGCACACGCACACACACTCCCACTTGCCACTCTGGAGGGTCATAACTCATTGAGATTATTTGTTCTTGGAGGAAACCAAGCACAGAAAGGCAGGAGACAGATCACGGGGACATGGATAAATACGCCTAATTATAGACTGAGCTATTAACATGACGTGAATTGCTGCTTCTGAAAATGATCTGACAGCCAGCGAAAGCTCCTGTGTCACCGGCCTCGCCTGTCTGTTAGCAAACAGGACTCTGTAAGGAGCAGCCCCTGCCACCACTCTCCCAGCTGGCTCTGTGGCTCCATGCTTCAGTGTCTTTTTCCTTTGCTTTGCTCATGAAAATGAGCTCCATATTTCAAATTACCTTTGCTTTTCAGGCGTTGAACAGAGCTTCGGCATGCTTTCCTGGGTTGATGGAAACAAGCAATATTTCTCAATTTCCTTAGTCAACAGCTAAAATCCACATGGACACGGGCTGAAGGCAGGGCCCGACATATCTAAAGCACTCGGCTCTACTCTGCATCAAGGGAACTTGCAAACCTGCTCTGCAGCATCTCCTGCCTCTGGGAGACCTCTTTGTTCTTTATTTGTGTGACCCATGCTATTCATTTAGATCAAATCTAACACCTTTTCATGCCCAAATCCCCTGTGTATAATAAACATATTGTCTTCCTTCTGGATTTTATTTTATAGCACCAAGACCAATGATATTTCCCCCCTCTGTTTGCAAAGCACCAATCTTGTCCAGAAAAAAAGATAAAAGAATTTCTGCATTTGATTGGGGATATAGTGTGTGTAGTGAATGTGGGTGACATAGAGGATTTTTCATCAGTATGAAATGGGTGCTCAGCCTCTGACTGAGTTTATCTGGGAAAGAGGCTCCCTTGAAATATTTAAGGATGATTTTGGAAACAAATATGGAGTATATGAAATGGGGTGGGAGTGGAGGTTACATACGTAATAGGGATCGTATTTAAAATCTATTAATGTGCTTTCTTTTTGCCTACCTGAGTTCTTTACCTTGATCTTTGTTGGCTCAATGTATCTGTCTATATGCCAGGATGGGTATGGGGCTTGATAAACATTACAGAAGATTGCAGAGAGACAGCTGGAGATAATATTGAGCTTCTCCTGTGCAAATTAGGATTCTGCAACAAAGCAATAGCCCTGCAAACCAGGTCACTGTCAGGATAGAGAATTTGCTACATGCCTTTACACATTTATTCCCACCCACCTTTAATATGTCAACAATCATGCTTGAAAGATGCAGATTATGGGGTTTTCTTGTAAGATAACCCCCCTGTCTTTGAGCAAAGCCAGAAGGCCTGATAGCTGATGACACAGAACCTTCTCAGGTATGAGAGAGAGATGGGTATGTTGAATGAGAGATGTTAATATTGACAACTCAGGAAAGTTATGACCTCTTAAGATCTACTACCTACAACAACTTGGGGAAAGGCCAACTTAGGCCACAGCAGCAGACAGAATGGAGCCCCTTAATATAGCTTTTCAGGCTGCTGCCAGTGCCCACGGGCCATAGATGTTGAGCTGATGGCCAGGGGGCCTGCAAGCCAGTCTGCCATGGCTGCAGCAGAGTCTGGGCTGAACCAAAGATGCCGCAGACACTCAGGGATGTGCAGATAGCCAGAGTCAAGGAGAGGCAACTTTATCCACAAAGTACTCCTGGCCCTTCACCAACCAAAGAGATACCGAGTCATGGCTTAAATCGGCCAGAGTCTGGGGCCAGCAGCACCCAAGAGGGACAGGACCATCAGTCTGGAGACAGAGGACAACAGCCCACATACAGACAAGGACCACGTAAAGGTGGGGGTTACTTCTCCCCAGCGATGTGAGGAGTAAGACCCCCTGTCTTTGCACAACTGGACTCTATCCTAGAGACAGATGCAGAGAGCAGGCAGAGAGCAGACTGTCTAAGGGACTAAGTATTTTTTTCCTAAAGTGCCTGAACGTTAGCTGAAAGGATGCTCGTACACACTCAATGGATCAGATTCAATTTAAACTGGTTGAACCCTTAATTAACAGTATTCTTGCTAACTAGTAGGTGGAGGTTTGGGAGAAATGCTGGGTCAGAGTTCTGCTAAAGATTTCGACAAACTGGCAGGAAAATAATGCCAGAAAAAATGCAAAACAGATGCCAGTAACTTTGGGACGTGTTGAGACAGTCTTCCCTTTTGCAAATTCCAGTACCTCTGAGAATGACTTGCTTTTTATTTCTTTACTTTTCATCCTTTCCTTAAATTTTATTTACTTTATTTATTTTTAAAGATTCATCCTCATCTCTTTGAGGAAAATGAAAGCTTATATGTAGCAAAATACAAGCCGTTCTATAAATAACCCAGGATGTTCTACGAAGTTAGACATGAGCTTGCAATCATTCAGACTGTCAATCGGTTTCTCAGAAGACACTTCTGGCTGAGTTTATTCGAGAAAGAGGCTGTTGAGAGTTTTAGAGATCGTTTTGGGAATGAACGTGGAATATGTGAAATGGGTGCTCATTTCTGGAGTTTCCATGGACAGGCTGGTGTAACCTGTTGGCAGGAAACAGGACTTGTTTCTCTGATGCCTCAGTACAAGACTTTGGGGTCCTATGGGTCCTAGTTTTCAGACACCCCTTCATTTGGACAAAGTCAGGGATGATGATTAGCCCCTCATCTCATTGCACTGATGTCATTTTACGAGACAATGCACATGGAATAAAACCTTCCACAAATGGAAGCTGATATCATACTCATTTTTTCATGTGGCAACCGAGTACTAATGCAAGGCAATTTGAGTTTTCCTTGTACAGCAGAGATGGAAACAAAAACGTTTCTCTAACCAGCTTGCTTGTAAGCATCCATCCTGTCTTTGGGTACCCTCTGGGCCCCAAGCTCCAAAGTTCAGCAAAGTGGCAAACTTCATACCCATGTGCAAGATCACAGGCTGGCTCATATTGCTAGTATTTACTGAGTACTTAGTACGTGTCAGGTGATGTCGAAGCATTTTACAAAAACTATCTCATTTAATCTTCAGGGCAACCCTATGAATTAGAGGTACTAGTTATCATTGTCATTTTATAAGTTAGGAAACACATTTAAAGATACCAAATATCTGCCCAGGATCTGCAACCAGGAAGTTGCAATGCTGAATGAAAAGTCAGGGACTACTGTCAGGTGACATTTAGCCTGACTCCCAAGCAGTGACTGATGCCAGGGAAGTCACGTCAAGGTCTTCTCTCTTATGTCTGGTGGGAACCTGTGGTTGTCCTGTCTCTCTCTACCCTCCTGTGAGCCAGAGAACCCTAACTTTAACTCTACTGCAAATCAGATGTGCAAAGAAAACATAATGTCTTTATGGGTCTACAGTCCGGTCTTTGCTACCAGTGAGCAAGGACACAATCAACTGAGGGTCTAATCCAGAAAAGTTAGCACAAATAGATGGATATTTGATAGAAGGGCAGGACAGAGTAGGTTTTGGAGGGTCTGCTACTGGGAAGGAGGACTTCTGAGCTGCCAGGGAAAATCCTGAGAGTCCTGTGCACTTATAGGGAAAAGGACAGAACCCTACCGAAGAGATGAGAGTCAGAGGGAGAAATGGGACAGGTAGAAGAGCAACTTCCCTCCCATTATCTGGGGAGGCCCACTCATTTGCCTTTGTGACGCAGGTAAACGCTACGTAATCACAGAGAAAGGAGAGATCTAGGGGAGAAGGATAGAGTGTATTGTTGCTATGAATATGCACCCACATTTGTACATCCCTGCGTGGTGTATAATACAGTTTCATATACCTAATCTCCCCAGATACTCCAGCAATAATTATTCCTACACATAGGTCCTTTTTCTGTGTGGCACCGGTGGAAAGCAACGAGCATGTGTATGAAACCAAGACTGTTTACACTTCGTGCTTCAAAGCTGATCATCTCCCAGTAATTTTATTTGCTCATCTGTTTTTACGTAGAGTGTTCACCATGAATACAACTGGGAACATCAAGGGTTAGAAGCATATAAAAATGCCCTAAATTTCTTTAAAATGCAGACACTTGTCTTTCTGTAGGACCTGACTGAGACAGCACTTAGGGGCCCCAAAGCTTGCAAATGAGTCACCAGACCTTACTTTAACACATCATTCATTTGCTTTTATAAGGGAGGCAAAAGCAGAACCCCAATTAAGAGTTTTCTCACTGTTCTTCCAGGCTGTTTACAAACTCTAACAGGTTTTGGTCATGGGTGATATTGGGTAGCTGGAACATATGCTATTTCCCCAAGAGTGGGTACAGTTAACTACCAATTTTCCACATACGCATTACCCAGATGGAAGGGATCACTGTTTCTCGTCCATCTGCTGGGTGTCCCTTGAGGTCGGGGTGTGTGGCTCTCCTCCCAGTACTGCTCCTCAACCCCAAACCAGCCAGGACGATTATTTTGATTCTCAATCACCCACTGACGTGCTTCCCTCGTCACGAGCTGACTGCGTCTCTCTCCCTCGACCTCTGTCATAATCAGATTAACCACAAGGCTTTAAAGATGTGGAGCTATGATTATTTTACTGGGTTTCAAGGCAACAGCACCGCTTCATCTAAATTGGCAGATTTCCACTCCAGGCTTCATTTGCCAAATGTTGGTGCAGATCGAGCTGACGGCCAGCACAGACTGAGTTCCAGTCACTGTTGGCTGGTGGCAGCGGCCCGTCCCAGAGGCAGCTCCAGCTGTGGCTGACTGCAGCACTTCCTGCTGGGTACATGCCGATGGGTCAGAGAGCAGGTGAGCCCTCCATGGGACTGAACACAAAGCCACCCTTTTCATATTCCCCCACGTGTCCAGTTTTAAGTGTCCCCCCACCCCCGTGCACGATTGTCCTGATTGATGTTTAAAAGCAGTATACGCAAATGTCTTTCTATCATCATCGTCATCTACTCAATCTATATGAACGTATGAGTGTATATGTGAAATCACAAAAACATTCTCATCAAAAGTGAGACTATATGCCATAATGATAACTTCGTTTAAAAAAGTGTTGGTACTCTTATCCTATTTGGGCTCCTGGCAAATGAAATATTTGCTTTTCTTACCTTTGCCCAGTTCCACTTGAGCAAACACACACCTCTTCCCAGGGAACCGGAAAGATAGCATCTTAGATTCACACCTGTAGGAGGTGAGGTTTTCTCAGAGGCTAGAGATACCGCAGTTCCCAGGGGCTTGGAGGAAAGAAATTTTAAAGCAATTTTTAAATAGAATAATTTGTTCTGAGAGGGGGACCTAAGGATCACATCTAAAAGTTTAGTTATAACGTGCTGATTTGTTTGTTCATTCAATGCATATTTTCTAAGAGCTTTTTACATACTACCTCTGAGGACACAGGCAAATCCATGTGAGATGCTTTTCGCCAAGTAGCTTACGGCAAAAACTGGGGAACGAATTTCCCTAGTACCGCCTTAAATTGCCCACTCGGTCTTTTTCAGAGCATTTTCTTATCACTTGTCTCCTTGGATGCATCAACACAGGCAAGGCTGTCATTATTCTCCTCTGTGATGGGTGAGGAGACCAAGCTCCGTTTAGGTTGTGCTGTTGGTTATGGGTGGAGCCAGCACCAGACCTTCTCACCAGCTGTGTGACTCAGGGCAAGTTACCTAACTGCTCTGAGCCTCGGTTTTATCATCTATAACAAAAGCACGAATAACATTTACCTGTTTAATAAAATAATATTTGTGATCCTAGCACTATCCCCAGCACACAACAGGTACTCAATAAACGGTAGCTATTCTTCGCTCTTAGGAGCTATTCTTAGATATTGCTGCTGATATGAAGATGGTGATGCCCCGCTGGGCTGGGTCTCCTGGCATTTTCTGAAGCAATATCCAGCTCACTTTTTGCCCTTGCAGTTACTAATGGATTTTAGTTGAGAGACGGTGAAGCTGGTTAAGTGGGCAGGACCATCCCCTTTGTTCAGTCCATCCCCTCCCCGCACAAACACGCGTGAGCACTCATACCCGGGCCGTCTCTAGCCTTGATGTCACTTCAGCCCTTTCTGGGCTGCAAGGAGAGGGTGTGGCTGTGGGAGGCCTGTGGGACCTGCACAGTTGCTAGGTTACCACCCTCTGAGACCGGCCTGCTTCAGCCAGCCTGGAAGCTTGAGAGATTCCAGGTGATTCTGAACAGCCCAGCTTCTTTGCTTTTTAAAGCCCTCCCCAGGAATGTGTGTCTTCAGATTTGCAATAAACCTGGGAGGACTGGCTGCCCAAAGAGGATCCCCGCCTCCAGGCTGTGCCTGGGTGGGAGAGGGAGGCCAGCAGAGTACGGGGGACCAGGGCACCTGGCCGTGCTTCGTGGCTCCCAGAAAAGGCCGGAGCCTGGTGGACTGTGTTTGTAGAGGGAGGATTTTCATGATTTTTGAAGTGAAGAGAATTGTGATCGTGGGATTGATAGGGAAAGGGCAGGCCTTTGGGAGTTTTGCTTCTGTGAGCCTCTTTGAGCATAACAGTGATGAACGGGGCCTCACTCACCACCAGGGAGCTGCAGCGACGGCAGGGGGGAATTCCTGACACAGCCTCATTCAGTTGCTCAACTCTGAACCTAGCAACTATTTTTCATGCATTCGCTCAGTCCTGAGAGTTGGGCAAAGAAGCCATTTTCAGTTCTGCTCAACAAATATTTATAGACACTTAGCACATGCTGGACATGGTGCTAGCTCTGAGGATATGGTAGGGAATGAAGCACACAGAGCCCTGTCCTCATGCAGCCCATAGGGGAAGATGGAAGTAGAGCTAGCAATGAAAGTGTGCTGAGTTTACAATACGCAGGTATGTGGAGTTGCGCACCAAGGCAAAACTTGAGAAACAGGATAGCCTGGTGTTGAGAATGTGAACTCTGGAGCCAGTCGGTCTCCATGTGAATTCCGGCTCTGCCATTATTACTATCTATGCACTTACCTGGCTTAGCCTCATTTATAAAATAGGATGGTAATAATAATAATATTTACTTCATAAGTGTTAATAAATGGGTTAATATGTATAAAAACAATTTGATGAGCATATGGCGTGTGGTAAATGCTCAATTGATGAGTTATTATTATGAATTCTTCCTTGGTCTGATGGATCATTTTTTAAGAATCATGTCCTATTAACTCTTTGCAGGGTGCTAACTTCAGGAGAGAAAGACAAACTACTTTCTGCCTCAGCTGTAGTTAATGTCATTACTGACAAGCTTCTTGAGGATATGATTTCGGCTGAGGATTGGAACAAAATCCCCAGTTGCTGTCTTTCTTGCAGGTCCAGTTTTCTTAGGGCCAAACAAGAAGTACATTTGCGAGTACTCTCACCAGCTGGCATCTGGAGCCAGCCCCTCAATCCTAAGAACAAATGAATAACCCAAGAGGCACCGATATGAAGTCATTAAAATGAGCAAGGATGATAGGGCAAGATTCTAGAAATTGGTGTCAAGTGTAGGAGTCACTAAATTTCCATCCTAAATGTGACTGAAGGCATTTTTTTTCCAGACAGAATAAAGTCTAATTAATAAAGATTGGTCATTCCTGGCAATGAAAGTCTTAAGGCACTCATTTGGGGGAGGGAACAAATTAGTATTGACTTGGCCTTAAAGCCAGACATTGATGAGGGTCCCAGAAACCATCCACACAACACACACACTTTCCTGCCATTTCCTCGTAAATGGAGAGAGCAGAAGTCCACCAACTTTTGATTCAAAGATCTCGTAAGACTTTAGAAGTGCCCATCAGAGATGTTTCTGAGAACGATGCAGCACCTTAGAACAGGAGCTCAAATTAGTTGCCAGGCCACTCAGCCGGACAGCTTGCTGAGATCAGGAGCCTGTCTCACCCTCTAATTCAAAGACCCGAGTCTTCTTTTGTTTCCATCAATTAAAAACTGTAATGTATTCTGTGGTCAGAAGGAATTTAGAAATAACATAATCCAAACCCTTTCCTTTACAGACAAGGCAATTGGTGTCCTGGTTAACAGCAAGGCAGAGACTAAAACCCAGATGCCACGTGATGTCCACACCTTCTTCTGATGTCTTGGGTATTGTTTGCCATCTGCAGGTGGATTCTCTGGCCATGATTGAGCTCCATGTTGGTTATAAACAACTTGAAGCAAGGACAATACCATGGGGTGATGTTTACCACCAACTGGTGGCTTCATTTTCACTAAATTATTGCTCTCTGGGTAGTTTATTATTTTGTAGCCACCTGATGTCTAATAGTGGGCAATGTCTAAGGCTGTGTGGTTTTAATAACTAGGCTTTCCTCCAGTAGAGCTTTTCCTCCTTTGCTTTCTCATCACCCAGTAGCACCTGTTCCCAGTGTGGCTCCTTTTCCCTCAGGTCAACGCAAATGCAAAGCCTGCCCTGATCTTCCCTCTAGTTATACCCCAATGCACCTCCTTTTGGGCTCTATCTGCTCTTTAGACTTGTCCTTTATGAGACATGAATCTTATCATTAGATTATTATGATATTTTATTATGATCATTATTAGATCATTATGATTTTCTTATCATTATTTATTTGCTTGCCTATCTTCTCATTAGATCAAATGCTTCATAGGATCAGGGACCATTTTGTTTCCCTAGAGCTTCACCTGTTTGCTAAAGAGCAGAAGTTTCACCCATCAGAACAGGTGAAGCGGTGGGAACGCGTGGATGTTCTCCTCTAGTTTCCTTTGCTCTTTCTGTGAAATAGAAGGGAGATCTTTACCTGAGAGTGAGGATGGGGCAGAGTGAGGTTTGGAGGTCTGGGGAAGAGAAGAGAAGAGAAGGTGTGAAGTTGTCAGGAGAAGGAGAGAGAGCATGGAATGGTCTGGGGGTGAGATGGTTGTCAGGAGAAGGAGAAAGGATGTGGGAGAGTCGAGGGGTGAGAGGGTAAGATGTTTGTCCAGGACAGTGGGCAAGGGACTGGGCCAGGGAACTGTAACAGTATCCCTGAGCAGCACTAAGGGCCCACTTGACGTTGGGGCTATGAAGTTCAAGTGAGATCTTCTGGCAAGATTGGATGTTTATTCCAGATGTATTCATCTGGCTGATGAAGGTTCAGAGTTGATCGAGAATTGCATTTAACAATGTTCAGGGTTTAGCTGCGAGAGGACCACAGGGAGAGAGAGGCAGGGATAGTGTGGGAGCAATGCCAAGGAGTCATGACGGCACCAGACCGTGGGATCTCGGCTGGGTGGGAAAGAAAGGAAGACATGAGAGGGGTGGGGAACAGCGATAGATCCATACAAGGGCTGAGATCAGCCACCTAGGGGAGTGAGTGAGAGGAAACCCGGAAGAAAATTTGAATGGCTAGAGGATTCACTTCGTGGGGGCTGAAGTGGCAAGAAGTTCTCTTCTTTAAACACCATGGCCATGGGCAATGTGGATTGTCGGGGCAGGAGAATGACTCCCATAGGCTCTTGCCCAGAGAGTGAGCGGCCAAGTCTTTGCTCCCAACCACTAGGCTCTTCCCTTATCTTCATTACTTCATTCCTTCTTTTGCCAATTCCACAAGAACCTAGTGAGACACGTCAGTGGAAGATGCATCCAGGGAGGTACGCTCCCTGGAACAGAGGAGGAATCCCCTTACCACGAGCTGGGCATTGGACCAGACATTTCCCTTCATTACCTCACTTTCCTCCAAAGCAGGTATAATTCACCCAGTTTTACAGATGAGAAAGCTGAGGTCCAGGGAAGTTATGTTACTTGCCAAAGTTCACACAACAAATAGTATGTGTAGGGCACCTGGATTCGCACCCAGCTCTGTTAGGCTTTTCGTGCCAAGAAGACTTGGGCCGCTGCATGGATAACTCCGTTGCACGTAAAGTGGTCCCTGGATTTATCCTATCCATTTAGCCAAATTGGAATTTTTTTCTGATCTCCCAAGATTCTGAAAGAGAAGCAGATCTGAGTGGCTTAGGGCAGTGGCTTAGGGCCATTTTCAGCAGTGGTTTCCTAGAGCTGGGCTGTAGCATTGGTATGTGACAAAAATAATCAAATAAAGAAGTATTTTGTTTATGTATACAGGACAGGAATGACTGTCTCTTATGTTGAGTATGTCCTTTGACTTAATAACATTTTAGCATTAAGATAGCCTTGAACTTAATTTCTTTTTGACATTAAAACATCCTTTTTAATGTGATATGAAGGCCAATAGAAGATAGGAATTTGCTTGCTTGTTTCAATGTTTTTACCAGGCAAAATAAATAGTTGGTACCAGATTAGCTCTCATAATGTTTTTGGTCATTTTTGCCAGTCCATGAAATTAAAAGTCTGGGAACCACTTGTTCTGGAGAAAACAATCTGCAAGCCCGTCCTAAAGTGACCTGGCATCAGTGTCTGCAGGGAGAAGAGTTCTTTGCTTTGTGGCTTCTCTCTCTTTTCTGAGTCACAGAGAGACTCATGGGCTTGAGGACCCTTAGATTTTCCATAATGTGTGTACAAATCCATGGCTGAGTTGGTTTTCTGTATCATTGCCCCCACAAGTGGATTTGAAGCTGGGCTGGCATGCTCTCTCTCTAGTCCCTGAGTACCGTGAGGATAAAGTGTTCACACAGCCTGACATCAGGGCGGAATCTGTCAAGCTGGGGTTGCCAGGGAGCTTCAGACAAGAGGTGTAGAAATCAGAGCCCCAGGAGCTGCTGCTGGCTGGGAACAATAAACAGTGGCCCTCCCTGCAAGCAGAGGTGTGTTTGCTGCTGGTATAGCCTTGACTATGCTACCAGGTGTTCCCATAGTCCTGTGGTGACTGGTGAGCAGACCCACAGAGACAAGAAGTTGGACAGTAAGTGGCTCAAGGTCAAGGAAGCAATATCTTCTTGGATCAGCTGTGACTATCACCTTAGCCCAGCTGGTGTGGGCCTAGCCTAATGAGCAAATGCAAACAGGTCAGAGAATGATGAAATGACTTCTGCACGGAAACATTCACTGCGTAATGGCTCCTGATGATTTCTTAAAGCAACTTACAACAGGACATCATCTACTGACCTTGGAAAAAAAGGCTTTGTCATATTTCAGTTTTTATCCTTTGTTTCTCTGACATTCTCTTCATTGAAATCGGTATCTCCTCCTTTTCCTTCTCATCCTCCTCCTCCTCTTCTTCTTTTCTTCTCCCCTTCCTTCTCTTCCTTCTTTACTTAATGTGTAGACCTCCTTTCATGTAGGCTGCTCAGCACGCACAATGACCCTAGTGTGGTGGCTCAGAGTGTAGGTTCCAGATTTCCGAGATTTTTCATACTGTCACCAATACGTACTAATGTTTGGACTTTGGGCACATTATTTAATCTTGTAAGGTGTGATTTTCTTATCTTGAAAGGGAGTGACGATAGCGTTCACCTCTCTAGTGTTGTTGGGGGTATTAAATGAAAAGCACCGACCACAGAATCAGCATGCAATAAATACTCACTCTTCTGATCACCTCTCAAGGGGAGAGAATACGCAGGGAAGGCTCTGTAGAGACGCATGCCAACAGTCAGTCCTTAACCACACACAGTGGTCTTGGAGTGAGTGGGGAGAACCACAGAAGCACAGGTGATGTCTTTGCCACCTGGTGCCACTGGCTTTGGTCACGGTTTAAGGTAAAACTTAATCATCTGCCTCCTGAGAGGCCTTCCTGGGGTTCTCGGTTGTGGGACAATCTCTAGATGACTGTCTCCATTTGCTTTGCTCCCCAAACCCCTTAGCCAGGGGCATAATTCCAATGAGACAGATTCTTAGTTTTAGTAGAAAATTAGGCCTTTTTGAAAGCCACTTTAAATACCCAAAGTGAAAAATATCCAAGTGACCTGAAAACAAAAATCAATATATCTTTCAAAAATCTCTACTTTGTTTTATCTCCACAAATGGGAAATCTGGCTGTATACGATTTTTTTCTAAAATGCATGAGCCTATCTTGTAGAATAACTTGATTTGTAGCTTAGAACTTGTAGCACTGTGGAACAGAAACGGGTGTGCTTAGAAGGAATGGTATATTTGCTAAAAAGCAAATGCTGCTCTAACTCCAGTAGCCCAGAAGGCCTAAAACACTAGGCTGGTTCTGTGAGGTTGTTCAAGGGCTGAGATGAAATACATTTGGAAATTTTTGGTGTGTTAGGTGACCCAGAGCAGGAACTGCATCCCTAATGCATATTCTCATCAGTGGAATTACTTACTAATTTGAAAACTCGTTGCTTCAGTTTCATCCTATAAATTTTACCAGGAGAATACATGTTGCATTAAAGAAGTGTTTTTTTCTCCATTGATTTTAAAACATAACATTTGTTCACTAATGCAAAATGTGTCAAGATTTTAATTTACCCTCGAATGCTCAGAAGCATGTCCATCTCTGAATAAATTGATTTTAACTTTGTTTTCGAGCAAGATGATTTTGGGTCTTATAAAATCGTTGGAGATGTGTGGCTCTGATCAATAAAATTTCACCACGAAGAAATACTTTCATTCCAGATAAATTTCAACAGCTTTACTTCAGTGAAATTCCAATGAAACATCCCTTTCAAATGATACAAACGTTAGACTTGTTCTTTGACTTGAAAAGTCTTTACAAGAAAAGAAAACCAAGTGAAAAGATCAAGTAAACAGAACTTTAAATATTTTATCTTGAGTTCTTCTACATGGCTAAGAAGAGGATTGTGTTTGTAGTTTACAGGAATGAAAACAGGTCTTTTTTGATCAACCAAGAAAATGATACTCAAAAAGCCATATGTTCTTTTAGGGTTTAAAAAATACTGGGAAATCTATAAAAAAGTGACAGTATTTTATTTTAATTATAGTATGCAGAACGTCCCTAGGTTTGTGAATTTTGTACTATGTATTTTTATCTATAATTATATCAAAATTAATGTAGCCTAAATTTCAGAATTTACTTCTCTTACTTTTTACTCTGTTTGGACAAGGAGTAGAATTCCTCACCCTCTACAAAATGTTATAGGCTTCATAGACAGGAATGTCTTTGAGAAGTTGGTAAAGGGTGTAGAAATACAGTTAAGCTGATATTGTTAAGCTGATATTGAGTATATAAATGTATATAACTGTATAAATGTATGAATTAATCAGATCATAGTCTCATAATTTTATAAGATATAGGAAATTGGAGGTGAACCTGTCCTCATTTCAGGCCACACTCCATATGTATGTGTGGACATACATACAAACTTTGCTCCCTGTTGCTCCTGTCTGAGTAAGACACGGTCCCAGACCACAAGCAGCTCAGAGTCTGATGTGCTTAGGATCATTTGGAGAATGGAGAGAGGGGGTCATGATTTCCTTGGTTCTGATTCCCGCCTAAAAATCCAGCTTTCTGGAGAGCCCAGGACTCTTCTCCTTGCAAACTAGTCACTAGGTATGAAAGAAACATCTCATATCAAGCAAGAAGCAGGGACAGGGTCTGATGCCTTTCTTTCAAGTTCCCAACTTCCTCCCAGTTCTGGCTCAAGCCCTGCTGCTGTCATCCCTGGGTCTCTCCTGTGAGTTCCGCTGCCCACTCCTCTGGCAGGAGCTTCTCCCAGGTGGGTCTGTGCCTGGGCCTTCCCGCCAGCCTGCCTCCTGGCTCCCTGCCTCCTTCACACTGTGCAGATGGCTGGAGCTCTTCCCGGGCATTACCAGAAAGGACTGAAAGTCACTCTCTCCTAAGGGATCCACTGCCAAGCTTGTTCAAGAAATAGAAGGCTAGATCAATGGCCTTCTCTTCCTACATCTGTTTGATTGAGTATCTGCCAGGTACTGTGCTTAGTGGCAGATACAAGGTGGATACGACCCTGTTCCTGCCCTTAGGGAATTTATGGTTTATGAGGAAGCCAGTCACACTCCCAGATAATTTAAATGATCTGGCAAGAGCTACAATAGAGGTATAAACAGAGTGCTTATGGACACTGGACCTAGCCTGGGAGTTGTAGGAGGACACCTCCTGCTTCCAGTACAATTTCCTCTGCTGGAACACGGCCCCACACCTGGTGCGCAGATGGTCTCCAGAAGGCCAGACTTGTTTCCTCAAAGAGAAGTGCATGTCTGATTTGGATTTCCTTCTTCCCAGACTGTCACAGACCCCATGCTCATTAAGGGTGACAGTCTCCTCTCCTGAGGCCTGGTGCTCTTTCAAACCCCAGAACAAGGTGGAATTCTGGCTTCAAAGGACCACGTCCAGCTGTGTCTGAGGGCTGGCTCAGCTTGCCAGGGGCTTATCTGTTCCTCCCTTGTGGCACTGGGACAAAAACAGCACTCACGTTCTCAAACTCACCATATTGCAAAGAAAGATTAAATATCATTTCAGTGTAAAATTCAGTTTTATGTTGTAACTCTTAAGTATTTAAAAGTAGTAAGCAGAATACAGTACTCAAGATACTGTTATAAAATAATGTTTTTTAATAAAATAAGCATAAATAAGAAGCTAAATATACAAATAATTGTCACTCCTTTTAAAGTAGTTATGTCAGGCAGTTAATTATAAACATTATAATGATGATATCATAACTTGACCTAAATCTCATAAAAAAATCAGTCTCATTACTTGTACAAAAATATCATCATGCTTTTGATCCAAACAGTGGTGCTTAGTGTGATCATTCATCTTATTTCTCTGACTTTGATTCCAACTGACTTGATTGTTTCTAAAAATAAAGTCTGATCTGAAGAGATGGAGGGATGTTATGACACCCAGTGCCCAACGTTCACCTGAAGCTGGCTTCCTGGTGTTCTTCAGATGGACATCACAGTGACAGGACGTTATGTGGTGGGTTGTGCTATTGGTGGTAAATATTTGCTGTCTGCTCTCTCCCATTGACATTAGGCTCAACCACGCAATTTCTTTTGTTACTGAAGTGTGAGTGGAAGTGCCGCGTGCCAGTCCCGGCAGACACTTTGAAAGCTACCTGATGGTTCCAACAGGCCTCTGTCTCCTCTGCCATCGGGCTGGTGCACTCCCATCAGGAGTCGTTTCCTCAGCCCCGGTCCCTGAATGAAGATGTGGAGCAAAATAACAGTCACTCTCCCACGAACATGTGACTGAGCAGGAGACAGTCCCTCGCTGGTGCGCAACGCTGAGATCTGGGGGATTACTTGTTATGGTAGCATAACACAGCCTATGCTGACAGAGGCACAGGCCTCAGATGTTCTTCATGACCTGAGGCCACCATTCTTCCCCACTCTCCTCTCTTCACCCTGTGTCACCCATCCAGACCTTCTCTATATTTCTTAAAAACTGCAAATTCCTTCCTGTTTAAAGGCCTTTACATATGCTATTCATTCTACCTGGAATATGCTTTTTTTTTTTTTTTTTGCTGTGTTCTACCTCCCCTTCCACTCCCTTCACATGACAAATGCCTACTCATTCTTTAGGTCTCAGGGAAGCTGTCTTTACCATCTCCAGAAAAACAACACACACACACACACACACGAAAACAGTTACTATAACTGTATTCCATATGTTCAAAAACAGAATTAGGTACATAGAAGATATACAGAAAAGACCCACATAGAACTTCTGGAAATGTAAACTGTTAAATATGTCTTAACTGAAACATATACTGGATAATATTAACAACAGATAACACATTGCAAAGGAAGAGGTTATTGAACAAGAAGACAGATAATCAGTAAAGACACAGAAGAATTAAACAATACTATCAACAAATTTGAGCCAATTTTAAAACACTCCATGCAATAATAGTAGAATATACATTTTTTTTTCAGGTGCACATATAGCATTTACTAAGATAGACCATATTTTTGGCCATAAAATAAGTCAATAAATTTAAAATAATTCAAGTCATACAAAGTATTTTCTCTAACAATAATGAAAATGTTACAGATCAAAACAGAAAAATTCCCAAATATTTAGAAACTAAACAACACATCTCTAAATAACCCATGGGTCAAAAAAGAAAGCAAAATGGAAATTAAAAATTATTTTGAACTACGTGAACATGAAAATATATAAGATTTTGTGGAGTACTACTGTAGTAGCATAGTGATACCAATTAGTATATATATAGTATATTTATAGAATGAGTTTACGTATAGCAGTACTTACGGAGAAACTTTAGTACTAAATACACCTATTGGAAAAAAAGAAATGCCTCCCATCAATGACCTCAGTTTCCACTTTAAGAAAAAAGAAAAGAAAAAGCAAACAAGAACAGAAGTAAGGAGAAGAAAGGAAATAATATAGATCAGGCAAAAAAAAAAAAATTCAATGAAATAAAACCCAGAAAAAACATGGAGAAAAATAAATGGAACTTAATGTTGATTTTTTTTTCTGGGAAGACCAATAAAGTCGATAAACCTCTAGAGACAGAGAGAGAAGATACAAATTACAAATATCAGGAATGAGAGAGGTGACATAACTATAAATTCTGCAGATATTTATACCTATGAATTTGACAACTTAAAAGAAATGAAAAAATTCATGGAAAGATCAAAATTAACAAAGCTCAATCAAAAAGAAATATATAACCTGAATAGCCCTATTATATATCAAAGACATTGAATTTTTAATTAAAAATCTACCTGCAAAGAAAACTGCAGGTCCATGTGATAAGCAATAAATTCTACCAAGCATTTAAGGAAGAAATAATATCAATTGCACAGAGCATCTTCAAAAAATTGAAGAAAATAAAATAATTTTTAACTTATTCTATGAAGCCAGCATTACTCTGATACCAAAACTACATAAAAACATTACAAAAAATGAAAAATATAAGCCAATTCATCCCTCATGAATATAGACACAAAATTATTTGTACTTTTTAATAAGTAAAATCCAACAAAATATTAAAACAAATAGACAACATGACTAAGTGGGGTTTTTGCCAGACATACAAGGTTAACTTATCATCCAAAATAAATTAATGTAATTTACCATATTAACAAACTAAAAAAACCTACAAAACTGTATGACCATCTCAACAGAGAAAAAGCCTTGACAAAATCCAGCGTCCATTTTTTTCCAGAAAATTTGCAATAGAAGTGAATTTCCTGGCTCTTATAAAGGACATCAACAGAAAAAAGCACAAGAAACATCACAAAAGGCATCCAAACTGGAAAGGAAGAAGTAAAAATAATCTCTATTAAGAGATGACATCATCTTACATATAAAATCTAAAAAACAAGAACAAAAAACCAAAACACTACCAGAGCTAATAAACAAATTATGAAATGTTATGGGGTACAGGCTCAAGTTGTGTATCTATACACTGAAAATGAATAATATGGAAAGAAAATTGTAAAAAAAATTCCATTTATAATAGCATCCAAAAGAATAAAATACCTATGAATAAATTTAGTCAAGGAGATAAAATACTTATAAACCGAAAATTATGAAACATTGCTGAAAGAAAATAAAGAGGACCTAAATAAATGTAAAGACATCTCATGTTCATGGATTGGAAGACAGTATTATTATGAAGATGGCAATAAAAATTAAAATGATCTACAGATTCAAGTCCGTATCAAAATCTGAATGGCTTTTTTTTGCAGAGATGAAAAAGCCAATCATCAAATTTACCTGGATTTGAAAGGGGCCCTGAATAGCCAAAACAATCCTGGAAAAGAAGAACAAAATTGGAGAACCCATATTTCCTGATTTCAAAACTTACTTTAAAGCTACAGTTATCCAAAAAGGGTAGTAGTGACAAAAAGATAGAATAGATCAATAGAATAGAACTGGGAGTCCACAAATGACACATACATATATGTCAAACTGATTTTTGGCAAGGATACCAAGACCATTCAATGGAGAAATAATAATCTCTTCAACAAATGGTGCTGGGTATCCACATGTAAATGAATCCCTACCTCACACAATATATACAAAAATTAATTCAAAATAAATAAATAACCCAAATATAAGGGCCAAACCATAAAAGCCGTAGGAAAGAAACCATATGAGTAAGCCTTCATGACCTTGAATCTGATAATGGATTCTTAGATATGCCACCAAACACATAAGTGAGCAATAAAAAAAAAAGATTAATTAGACTTTGTCTAAATTAAAAACTTTTGTACATCAAAAGACATTAACAAGAAAGTGAAAAGACAATCTATGGAATTATATATGCAAATTATATATGCAAATTATATATCTGATAAGGATGTAGCATCCAGAATATATTAATGTAAAGTATTCTTACAACTCAATAATTACAAAGATTAGTAACCCAATTTAAAAATAGGCAAGGAGCTTAAGCAGACATTTCTCTGACAGAAGACATATAAATGGCCAATAGCCAAAAAGCACATGAAAAAATATTCAACATCACTATCCATTAGGGAATGCAAATCAAAACCACGATGAAATATCACTTCACACCCACTGCCATGGTGATAACCAAAGAAAGGGAGAATAACTAGTGTTAGTGAGGGGATGGAGAAATTGAAACCCCAGCATGCTGCTGGTGGGAATGCAAAATGGTTCAGCTGCTAAGGAAAACAGTTTGGTGGTTCCTCAAAATGCTGAATGTAGAATTACTATATAACCCAGCAATTTCTCTTCTAGGTGTATACCCGAAAGAGTTAAAAACAGGTATTCAAACAAGTATATGTACATGTATGTTCATAGCAGCACTATCCACAACAACCAAAAGCTGGAAATAGCCCTTGTCCCTCAATGGGCAAGTGGATCAACAGATTGAGGCATGTGTACACAACAGAAAATTTTCCAGCTGTGGGTAGAAATGAAGTAGTGACATATGCTGCAACGCGGATGAACCTGGAAACACTACGCTGAGTGAAAGAAGCCATGCACAGAAGGCAGACAAAGAAGTCAGAATCATATTGTATAATTCCATTTGTATGAAAAACCCAGAATAAGTAGATCCATAGACAGAATGCAGATTGGTGGTTGCCAGGAGCTGGGGGAGGAAGGAGTGAGAAGTAACTGCTTAATGGACCCCGTTTCCTTTTGGCGTGATGAGAATGATTTAGAACTACATAGGGGTGATGCTTGCACAACATTGTGAACGTACTCAGTGCCGCTGAATTGTTCACTTTAAAAAGGTTAATTTTATGTTATGTAAATTTCACCTCAATTTTAAAAAAAATGCTTGGTGCAATGCCGTGGTACATCATAAGCACCTAAGGAAAATTAGCCATTAGAATTTTATTGTAGCTTATTTATAATAACTGAAAATTAGAGGCAAGCTAAATGTGAAAAAATAGGAAACTTTAAAAATTAAGGTATATCCATATGTTTAAATATTCTGCAGTCATTCAAAAACACATAAAGAGATATTTAGTGGTAATGGAAAACAATCAGTATGTCGTTACGTTCAATCTTTGTAGCCAGAAAAACCACAATAAATAGTGTGTTTAAAAGTTCAATCACTATACTTTACATTCATCTCAAGTATGATGTAAATCTCCCAAAGCCTAAATGTCCAATTTCCCAAACTAGAACACTCCAAACTCCATCAATTCAGGATTAAATGTATTTTCATATCTTAGATTGAATGCATGTCCATAAAATGAGACTTGGAATCTGACTTTCACAATTTGTGCCTGAATTTACTTCTCAGGCTTTATTTCCTAGGTCTCTATCCCCTTCTGTGCACACTTTCAACTGCAACCCTTTACTCTTGCCCTCCCCCACCAGAAATATCCTCGCTTCTCACTTCTTACACCTATATCTTGTCCCTTGTTAAAGTCCTGTGATTTCCTGGAGAAACCCTTCTTGAATCGCAGCCCCCTGCGGTCCCTATATGTCTATGGCTCTCTAGAGATCACCGAGACTGATCATTCTGCCTGGAGTTGTACTATTCCTGCACATGTCTTATTTCCCCTGTTGCGACAGGGCTGTAACTTACTCATATTTATAATCCCTAAGGCATCTGGCAAAGAGCTCTGCTTTGGTTGTAGTAGATGTTCAATAAATGTTTATGAAATTGAATGGAATTTCTGAAACAGATGGGTAACGATTCAGATGCCAGGACATAAATGCAAACTGTTTCCTGTAGCTCCTATGTTTAAGCAGACCGTGCTCCGCTCTCTGCATTGTAGATGCTGCCACGTGCTTATTCAATACAACATTCATCAACACTCCACTATAATGTCAGAGGGACACAAAATGGGTAAACTGGGGATAATTTACAATGTATGGACAAATCACCATTAATACTTACAATTTTACCCTTCAAATCGCCATCAATGTCTCCTTTCCTCTTTGGTGTTCATGCATACAGAGAGCTCTTCTCAGAGTTACATAATATGGGCACCAGATTATTAGACATATTAATCAAGTTAACTTTCTATGTATGGAATATAAAGACTATGATCCACAAATTAAGATCAGTAATGCTCCTTGGATTACTGTCTTCTTTTCCGGTTTGAGATTTGAACAATTAGAGGTCTCATCAAGAACTAGAAAGCTGAATTTTTTCTCAAATATTAAATTTGCATGTAGCTGGATGCATACAGATCATATGCATACATGATCAGTGGGTCATGTTTGCTGGAGTGCCAATTTGAAACAGGTGCCAAAATATTACTGTTTTTAAATGGTGCCTTTTAACTCATGTTTCTGGTAAGATATAACCTGTCTTGTTTCCTTTGAACTAGACAGCGACCCATAGATGAAGTAATAATGGAAATAATAATAACAAATAAAAATAATAGTAGTAGAAATAGTAATAAATGCAATAGAAATAATAACATTCCTCCTTGGCTGACCTACTTCTGTGCAAGTGCATTGAATACCTGTAGGTAACACCAGCAGTCCTGAGACCAGCGGTGCTGACAATTGATTCATGTATGTAGTTGTGGTCAGCAAAATTCTGATGCTAACTAGACTTAATGCTGTTACTGGAGATGAGATATGCATTTTAATATCTAAAATGGAAAGCTTTTAATATGCCTCCCAAGATATTCTTTGATTCAGAAGCTAGCAAAAGAAGATGGAAGAGAAATTTACTGGCAAAAGAGAGGGAAAGAACTGGCAAACATATTTTGAACAAGACTTTTTACCTATAGTTGTATGGTCTTTACACTTAGTGACTATGAGTGGTTAATACTACAGAGAGGCAGGGGGTTCTAGTGATGAAGTGTGTGGGCTCTGAAGTCAGGCTTACAGCATTCAAATTCCATTTTTGCTGCATAATAGAAACTGTGTGTGTCTTTAGGCATGTTACAAAATTAAGCCTCAATTTCACCATTTGGAAATTGGGGATAATAACGATACTACCTACCACACAGGATTTGTATGAGCATGAAATAAGATAAATCACATAAAGGAATCAGTACTAAAATCAACATGACCTCCAGCATACTAAATCTTCAGGAGGCCATGCCATTTTATCCACCAGAAATAACTAAAACCCAACAAAAGAGTTCCACGTGGTAGCTACATCATTTTTCACTTCGATTCTCACCTGTTTATGACAAAGAATCTTTTGGGGCCCAGAGATCCAAACCCAGATAATTCAGAACGATAGCTATTTTATTTTTTCTGACTTCTTGAAGGGTCATGGTTGTTTAGGACAATTCATGTTATACTTTTAAACAGAAAAAGAAACAAATCAGACCCCATCATTTCATTCCTGAATGTGTGCCTACACCATCCCGGAGCTGATTTGTGGGCTCTTGGGTTTGTTTTAAAAGACTGCAGGGGCAGGGGCTGGGGGAAGCACACTTTTGGCACTGCCTGGCTGTGTGATCTTACACCAGGAACAACCTCTCTGAGTCTCAATGGTCCACCTGTTAACAAACTTGGGTAACAATTTTAACTTACATGTTTGGTATGAGGTTTAGCTGAGATAATGTGTATGAAATTGCTTTTGAAACTGTAAAGCTCTTGCGAGTGTCAGTTATTCTTGGAGAGAAAATAGCTCTCTGCCCCTTTCCCTACCCCATCCTCCAACATACACACGAACACACTTGCTCCCAACTTTCAGTCAAGGCTGTGAATTTCTTTCACCAGTACCCACTTGCTTGGTCTTCTGCCACCATTACAACAGTCAGAATCCAATGGATATATGCAAAGAAGGAGCTGGGTTCATCCTCCGCTATACTGATCCAAATTTCCAGTATAAAAAGAAATCTTGCTCTTGGATGTTGTGTTTATGGGCAATGGAAATGAACAGAAATTTTTCAAAAGAAGACAGAATAATGGCCAGCAAATATATAAAAAAATGCTCAACATCTCTAATCATTAGAGAAATGCAAATCAAAACCACAATGAGATATCACCTAACCGCAGTTAAGATTGGCCTCTATTAAAAAAAATCCCAAAACAACAAATGCTGGCGAGGATATGGAGAGACAGGAACACTCTTACACTGTTGGTGGGACTGCAAATTAGTGTAACCTCTGTGAAAAAGAATTTGGAGATACCTCAAAGAGCTAAAAATAGAAATACCATTCGATCCAGCAATAGCACTATTAGGCATCTTCCCAAAAGAGCAAAAGTCATTGTATAATCAAGACATCTGCACCAGAATGTTTAGCACAATTCACTATTGCAAGGATGTGGAAACAACCTAAGTGCCCGTCATTCATGATTGGATTGGTAAAATTTGGTATATGTATACAATTACTCAATTATAAGAAACGACAGTAATCTAGCACCTCTTATATTTTCCTTCAGCCCATTATCAGAAGTGAGGTAACACAAGATCAAAAGAATAGGCTCCACTTGTACTCGCCATCAAATTGGTACTGACTGATTAACACAATGGTGCTCACATGGTAGTAATATTCTCCAGGGATAAGGGGTTGGGGGGATAAATTCACAACTATAGAAGATGGTGTGCATTGTGGTGGGAAGGGCAGGCCTCTAACCCTCGCTAGGGAGAGGCAATGATATAAAATGTAACCAAAATGTTTGTGCCCTCACAATATCCTGAAATAAAAATTAAATTAAAATAAAATAAAAAAATAAAGAATAATAAAAAAATATAATGGTGAAGGGAACAATTCAACAGGAAGACATAATAATCATAAATATTTATGCACCTAATACAGGTATTCCCAGATTCAGAAAGCAAATCCTACTTGATGTAAACAAAATGATGAACAGTAGCATCATAATAGCTAGGGACTTCAAGACACCATTGACAGAACTGGACAGATCTTCTAAGTAGAAAATTTTTAAAAAATGGATTTAAACTGGACTCTAGAACAAATGGGCTTTAACAGACATTTACAAAACATTCTACCAAAAAACTAGTGAATATACGTTCAATTCATCAGCTCATAAAACATTATCTAAGATCGATCACATCCTAGGTCACAAAACATGGCTCAACAAATTTTAAAAAATAGAAATTATACCATGTATCTTCTTAGAACACAGTGGAATAAAATTTGAAAACAATTCCAACAGAAATACTCAACTCTAAACAAAGTCATGGAAATTAAACAACCTACTGCTGAATGATTATTGAGTCAAGGAGGAAATTAAGGTGGAAATCAAAAGATTCTTCAAACTAAATGACAAAGGGGGCATAAGATATCAAAAATCAGTGGGATTCAGCAAAAGCAGTCCTGAGAGGAAAATTCATAGGCTTAAATGCCTATGTCCAAAAGACAGAAAGATCACAAATCAACACTCTAATGAATCATCTCAAGTGATTGGAAAATGGAAAAGGTAGAGCAAACCAATCCCGACCCAGCAGAAGACAAGAAATAACTAAGGTCAGAGCAGAACTAAATTAAATTGGTAACAAAAGAAATATGTGGAAGATTAATAAAACAAAAAGTTGGTTCTTTAAAAAGATAAAATTAATAGATTTCTCACTGGGTTAATCAGTTACAGAAAAGAAAGAACCATAGCAAGCTCAATCAGAAATGAAAAAGGAGATATTACAATTGGTTCCATAGAAATATAAAATATCACCTCTGAATACTATACAAATCTCCACGTACATAAACTTGAAAATGTTGAGGAAATGGACAAATTCTTAGAAACACACAACTTCCCTAGGCTCAATCAGGAAGAAATAGAACCCCTGAACAGACCAATATTAAGTAGCAAAATTGAAGCAACAACAACAAAACAATCTTGCAACAAAGAAAAGTCAAAAACCAGATAGTTTCATAGCAAAATTTTATCAGACTTACAAAGAAGAATTGGTACCTATACTGCAGAAATTATTTTATAACATAAACAGAAGCTTTTCAAAAAAAAGATAGACTAATGGCCAATAAACATATGAATAAAATGCTCAATGTCTATAATAATCAGGGAAATGCAATTCAAAACTGCAATGAGATATCACCTAACTCCAGTGAGAATTGCTTTTATCAAAAAGTCCCAAAACAACAGATGTTGGTGTGGATGTGGAGAGAAAGGAACACTTATACACTGCTGGTGGGACTGCAAACTAGTATAACCTCTATGGAAAGTAGTATGCAGATACCTCAAAGAACTAAAAGTAGACCTGCCATTTGATCCAGCAAATCCACTCTTGGGTATTTACCCTAAAGAACAAAAGTCATTTCATCAAAAAGACACTTTCACCCAAATGTTTTTGCAGCACAAGTCACAATTGCAAAGATATGGAAACAACCCAAGGGCACACCAATATATGAGTGGATTAATAAAATGTGGTATATATATACTATGGAGTACTACTCAGCCATAAAAAAATGGCAAATGAATATCTTTTGTAGCAGCCTGAATGGAACTGGGGACCATTTTTCTAACTGTAGTATTGCAAGAATGGAAAAACAAACACCACATGTACTGACTATTAAATTCTAATTGATCAACACTCATGTGCACATATGGAAGTAAAACTCAATACAAATCAAGCAGGTGGTGGGGGGAGTATGGGATGGGTAAATTCATGCCTAGTGAGTGCAATGCGCACAACGTGGGTGATAGGCACAATTATAACTTTGACTCAAATGGTACAAAAGGAATCATGTACACAAAACATTTATACCTGCATAATCTGAAAATTTAAAAAAATAAAATGGTAAAGAAAAGCAGGTTGTAGGGCCTATTTAGCCTGCAAACTATAGTTTGCCCACCCCTGTTACAAAGAAATGGAAAATACTACCTAATTTAAGCACTGCCCCCCACTCTGGTTAACTCTAATTCCCTAAACAGTTATCCTTTGTTGTCTAACAAAGCACTCCAAAATTCAAAACTACAGTAGCAATCATTTATTTGGCTCACAGGTCTCACAATTTTTACAGGTCTCAGATGAGATAGCTCATTGCTACATCACACAACAGTGAGCCGGATTAGCTCAGCTGAGTCTAGAGGAGCAACTTCCAAAATGCTCACTCCACTCCCAGGGCTAGTGAGAAGTTTCTGGCTATTAGATCCTTTCCAGTGGTTTTCCACAGGGTTACTTAGGTTTCCTCATACATGTTCCTGAGAACATAACTGTGTTCTAAGAGTGAGTCTTCCAAGAGAGCCAAGCAGAAGCTGTATCACTTCTTACATCTAGCTTCAGAAGTCACATCATATTTTTCTGCTACAGTCACAACCTGCTCAGATTCAAGGAGAAAGAATGTAGACATCCCACATCTTGATAGTGGGAGCATCAGAGAAGGGAATGGAAGTTGGGAATCATTGTTGTGGCTATTTGGAGGATGTACAATCTGCCACCCAAGCAAAATTTTTAAAAAAGATATGGTTGTTCCTTGGCACCTGCAAATTAAGTTTCCTCTTTTTGCTTTTAGTGTGAGGCAGGTTTAGACAGAGTTTAGCAGATAAAATATACCTTTGTAGTCTAGCCTTAGGTAATCTTTGAAAATACTTCATAAGAATGTCTGCAAGTATAATATATTTAGTTGCAGAATTTAAGTTTAGAAACTAGACTCCATAATCTTCTTTCACAAAAAAATGGAGAGAAAATCAGCTCTTTGACTTGTGTAAGATGAGTTAAGAAAGTCTATATATATTAGCATACCAAAAGAGAACCATGTGTTAAATGGATCTTTTCTGTTTCTGGGTGGTTTCCTAAAGAAACTAAAAATTATTATACTTAGTTTGTAGCTTAAAAATGACATAGAGTCCCTTTCTGACATTTTTTTCCTTGAGAGTATGAAATATTATAGGATTTGTGTTTATTATTTGAGGTGCTTTCCAATTTCAGCAGCTTAAACCCACCTTTAAATTGCTTCAGTTTGCAACATTCCAATGATCTCTTCCACATTGGGATATTGATCTAGACACATGGCTGTGAGTGGCCAGTTAAGCAGTGTGTGGCAAGGAAAAGACAGGCTGTGGTGTGCACCACTGCCCATCTCAGCAATCAATTTGGAGACCCACAGCTTCATCAGTTGTTTAGAGATCTATATCTGTCATGAAGACCCACAGCAGCAAACCATGCGCTTCATGTTTGTTGAGCTTTGATTTGATTTTCTTCTCCTGCTCAAGGGAGGAGCTGACAGGCTTAATAGAAGCATCTGCATCATGTTGAATTGTTAGGGTAATGAAAACACCTTATAAACCTAATCTTTGCTCCAGATATCTGAGCAAGACAGACTTAACTGAATAAAAACTTTTAAGACATGTTCTTATGGATTTTAAAACACATATGCCCTATTTCTCAACAAATTGACAATAGAGATATGGGTATAAATTGTGGCTATATACTGTTTTCATATGTCCATTGATAGTATGATAGTACTGCACATTTTCTAAAAAGGAAGGACTTAAGGGTAGATAGAAATCAGGTTGGGCGTAAAAGCTGGGAAGCTGCTTTGAAGTTACTTAGAACAGAAAGCACACTGTCCTTACATTGTGTGTTTATTTGCTAAAGCTTAAAATTATCTTTGTGGGTAAAGCACAAGGTTTTAATATAGAGTATACGTTTTGGGGGCGTGCCTTAGAGAAATCTCATGGATACTGCTGAGATCTAACTCTCCTGTCTCCATCGAGTCAAATCCTGGCATTAACTCTGAAAATTGATAAACTTGCCAAAGTTACAAGGAGGATTTGAAAAATTAAATATACCTTTTGGCCTGGGTTACAAGCGTCCCTTCAGAGGCTTTCCTCTAGTCCAAATTTTTTTTAATATTTAATATGCCATCAAAGCTACTACCACTGCATATCCAAAGTAAAAAATTCTCAATAATCCTTCCTTCAATCAGCATCATAAAACTATGACACTCAGGATCTCATCTGAGAATAAAGTCATTGACTCTCTGTTGCATTATCTAATGGCCTGACAAGAGAAATTATGTTAAAAGTGACCATCTAAGAATATGCTATTCATCTGATCCTTGGGATATATATTATAACTCAGTCCTATCTTTGGATGAAGTTATAGAACCAGAAAGCTATATAAATGAACCACATTAACCTAGACCCATATGGAATTACTTTCTCTCAGTTATGTCTGAGTACTCAGTCCTAAATTCATATTTAGGGTCCAAATGAGAAAGAAACATGAAGCATGCTGCCATGGTACTATAAAATCAAGGTAGAATTACTGCCTTTTAGATTATTCAGGGCCTCCTACATTAAAAATTTTTGGAGAGGAAATACAGTGTTTCATTTTTGGTATGACTTGAGATTGTTTGTGCATAGCCAGGACATGGTTTAATTTAGAGCCTATGTTGATTTTAGGTAGCTGGGAGGAGTCTGGTAGAAAGTAATAAGAAGTAAAGCCCCCACCACCACCAAAAAATAACAAATTTCTTTTAGAGTGTAGTACCTAGGAGGACTTCTTCACCAAATTAGTTGTAAAAGAATAAATTATAATAACTGAAACTCAATAGTGGCTATCTCTCCAACACCAGGGCCTGCCGGCTCTATTTTAATTTCTTAAGGACCTGCTTCTTCATTTACTTAATTAGCTGCCTGGGCCATACGGGCACCTGCGTGTGCAACCTGTGTCCATACCAATGAAGTAAACAACAAAAGGAAGGTGGGGCAATGAAAATAATGGTGCAAGGAAAAAAGAAGCAATAGCCCGGGAAAGTAAGTGTGAAAAGACATAAAACTGAGGATGCAGGTTGGGATTTCTAAATACCAAGAGAAGAGACAAATTGGGCATAAAAATAGGAAGATTAATTAAAAGTCCAGCTCTCAGCTTTCTCTCTCACCACCTGGCACCAAGATGTCTATCACTTGGAGAAAAGATCAGAAGTCTCTTCTCTAAAGGGTTTCCTGGTCTTCAGAAAAAAATGTCTCTTAAATTCTGACATTTTGTAACAATTATAATGGTCAGATGCCTGCCCAGTGTCCATAAAGTAAACTTACTAAAAGCCCCGCTGTGTGCAGAACTCTTGATGTGCTTAATAGTGCTTTATTTTTAAATACAGATAGGCAGCAGAGCATAATGGCGTATTTGAAGAAAGCTTGTAATATAGAATAGAGAAACTAAAGATAAACAAAAAAAAATGTTATTACAGAGCAAACCGACATCATTTAGGGAGTATAGGAGAACAGCAAAATAATAGAAATAACATCCTCAGAAATAAATTAGTATTTTTATATATGGCAGAAGAGAGAGAGAAGGAGAGAGAGAGAGAAAGAGAGAGAGAGAAACACAGAGAAAATGTAGGGGAGAATCTAATAATATCACTTGAGATTTTTAAAACAATGATAGCTGAAATAAAAAGTTAATAAAAACATTGACAGATAAAAATTTTAAATATTACCGAAAAAGTAGAAGAGGACAGAAAAATGAGATAAAACATAAAAGATAGAGTTACCAATGTATCATCCAAGAGGTCCAATGTCTAACCTACGGTAGTTCAGATGATCAGACCAGAGTGAACAGAGATAAGAAAATCATCAAGGGAAAAATAAGACAGAATTTCTCAGAACTGAAGGATGCGAGTGTCAGGATTGAAACACTGCGCTGAATGCTCAGCATAGTGAATTTAAAAATGCTCACATCCAGACACTGTATTGTACAATTTTGTAGTGCCAAAGATAAAAAAGAAAGTTCAAAAAACTTCAGGAGGTATTAAAATTTACCTACAAATGAAGAATATAGTCAGAAGAATGAAGAATATAGTCAGAAGAATGTGAAGATGTATATTAGCTATCAAATTTTAAAGCTAATGTACAGACAAAATACAGAAAACATCCATGTTATAAAATGGAATGTGTTTTCATTAACCTTGATGACATAAAAGTAAAAATGACTTGGGAGAGCAGAACAGATCATAGGTGCCAATGTCCTCATCCTACAAAGGGAGGAGTCAAGAGACACAGATCATAGTTAATATGCAAGAAAAAAATGAAACAAATATACAATTAAAATTTAAAAAGTAACCAGTATATGATTAAAATAATAATATAATTTAATGAAAGGATGGAGGAAATGATGGGGGAGAAAAAGCAGTTAAATCCTTGCTATCATGGCAGAAAATAAACAGAAGATGTCAAAACATAATCCATTAATAATAGACAGCATGATCATATCACTTAGAAATTCTAAGATAATAATTGAGACAAATATCTAAAAGGACTAGAAATGTGTACTTCTGGAGAGGAAGGTATGTCTTGTCTTCATTATAAATAATTGTGCATGACTTGACTTTTAAAATAAGTGCATGTATTTCTTTGATAACTAAAAATATAGGTTCTGTTAAACACCTCTAAATACCAAAATGTAATAATAAAGGTACCAATATTCAAAATATTAACCTCTTAAATATTATGGTTTCAGTTTGTCATATGCTCATTTACTTCTGAAGTCTCACTTTGGGATTATGACACACACACACTATTTTCTAGATATCATTTTATCTTCTTTTTTTCCAAATATCTGAGAAGACACAAACTCTTAAGGTCTGAAATGACTGATCAAAAATTCTTCCCTTAAGAATTTTACAAGCTATTTAGGAGAATATAAAAATAAATTTGCTTGTGATAAAAGAATAAAAAAATACTTTTAAGTATATTTGTAGAAGTATGGAATTTATAGAATGGAGAATAATCCACTGGAGAGTTCCTGGAGGAAAAGTTCTCAAACATGACTACACTACAGAATCACCTGTATTTGCAAAAACATATCCCATTACATCCACTATCTGGGGGCAGAGACTAGCAGGCACGGTTATTTTAAAAATAGTACCCTAGTGAATTTGAAGTACCAGGAAGGTTTAGAACTACTTACTGCTCTAAATGAGGCATTTCCTAGTGTTTCCATGAGAAATATCTTCCCAGTATTTCTGAGGTAATTTATATGTTTCTTTGGCATCAGGAGAAAAATAAATCAAAAAATGGAGAAAATAAGAAAAAGTTTGATAATTCTCTTACACAATTTAAATCATAACATAGTGACAACGCTGGTTCAAAGGAACCCACTAGTAAAGTCCACTAGTCAGTCGAAAACAGAAAGGTTGGGGTTGACATTTCCAGCAATCAGACAGGAGCCAAGAGGAGAGAAGCTTCATGGCCTCATCAGATATTACTGCTTGTGGCGCTTGCCATGTTATAAGTGTGTGTTTATGGCCCTATCTGTTACTAAAAGTAAGTCATGCTTGCAAATAATATTAATAAATTTAGATGCATGGTACGATTTTAAAAAATCCTATGTGTGATGTCCCAAGAAATAACAAGTTTAATAAGTCTTTACATTGGTGATTTGGGCCATGATTCCATACAGCACTGCTAACTTTGCTAGAATTCTGCATATTACATTATTGGAATGTAATTCAGTATTCGTCACTGGTGTATACTACTGTTTAAATATGCCACTACAGGCTACAGCCCTTTGTAAATACTACCAAATTTAACATTTCATTTGTATTTGTAATAATTTGTTTATATATCCATAAATACTAGAAGGAACATTGGAAATATTTTAAGGATAACTTATGGTTTGTACAATTACCCAAAATTCTAATTGGTCACTGAGATATCCCAGAGATTAATATATGCCAGGAATTGGGAAACATTAGACCTTCCTTTGCATTGTAGTATCAATTGTGTGTGGGTGCTGCCAAAATCAAAAATCTTCATGTTTACCTTTTTTAGGTGAGGAGGACTCCTTGACTGATGAGGGACTTTGAGAGACACGATGTGGGGGCGGTGGTAGCATTGATAGGGCATTGGCATCGGACCAAGGAGGAAACAGCTGGACAATTGTGGGGGTTTTAGGAAAATTTCTACATGGGTGCAGTCACTAATGAAAAACTTAAGTCAAGAAAATATGTCCTTGTTAGTATAGTGGTGAAAAAAGAAAGAAAAAAAAGAAAGAAAATATCAATTCATCCTCCTGAATTCACAAACTGAAAGAAAACAAGCATCAGCCATTATCTCACAAGTCCTTCACTTGGCTTTGCTTTTTCCGTCATTTCTACAAGAGAATAGCTTCCAGTTCCAACCTTGCGAGAGTGTTCTGTTAAGATCCCCTTTGTTTGTTAGCAGTGCATTTTTTGAGATCAGACGAGATTAGGCGCGCTCAGGATGGTATGGCCGTAGACAAGCAGTGCATTTTTTAAAAAGGTGGCCACAGTTGTATCTCAGAAACATCCATCCATTGTTTGATGATGGTCCTCCTTCTCTATTAGATTTGTTTTTAACTTTTAATTAAATACTTAATAAAATCTGAGGCGTGGAATACAAGTAAAGGCACTTAATATTTAATTTTTAAAATGTTGGTCCAGAAAAAGTTAATGAGTCATTTCTTTTCTCAAATATTGACAATAATATAACCTACTGCTACTGTGCTTCTCTTGTCACCTTGTCCATCAAGAATCTAAGATCTAAGTACTACGGTTAGTCACAGTAAACAATATTAGGCACTTTTTAGCCTAATTATTTTACCCTCCTTTTTATTCTTATTTTGATAGTTCTGCTTCAAATGTGTTTCATATTTCTGTGTTTATGTTAAGCCAGCTAAATGGAGTACAAAGAAGCAGATGAGAACACACATTTATTGAAAGCATTTAATATTCCATGTAGTTTACATACTTAATACTCACTGCAAACCTATGAGGTTTGTATTATCTCCATTTTGCAGATGAGAAAACAGATTCAGACAGATTTAATGAATTTTCAAAGCAAATGCAAGCTAAATATCTGTGAATGAAGAGCTGAAATTTAAACTCAGATGTTTCTCAATACCAAGCCCACGTTCTTTCTACTACAGCACAATTCCACAGGAACTGCACTTACTGAGAGCTGAAGAAGGATGTTTTACCTGGTTGTGATTGATTATGGTATTATTGCAGTAGATACACACACACATCCTCCCACACACTCCCACACAACAGCTTTCAAAAGATGCATGAGAAAAGACAAGGTACAGAAAAAGCAAAACATCCACACAACTAAGTTCTGGGCCCTTCCTTAACTCCTGCAACATCTTTGTTCACTCTCAAATCGACCTAGAAGAGTTGCACAAATGGACATTAGCTGCAGGGGGCCATCCAAAGCAAGAAAGAGGGTGAGGGGTCTCCCTATTTATAACTTCTAAAATCAGAGCTAGAGAATTGGAGTGCCAGGTCCGCTCAGAGATTTCCCCAAAATTCCAGCATATGAGAGGACTGAAATATTTTTAAATTATCTCTATAATTCTTTGGATCTACCCTAAAAGAAAGAAAGTTAGAAAATTTATGTTTCCTGTTAAACTGCCAAAGCCGAATGGGATTATTAAAATTCGTGAGGGAGCAATTAGAAGGGGTCAATGTGCAAAATTAAGCTGTTAATAAATAAATCTGAAATGTGAGTGGGCTAAGGTACTTACGAAAAATAAATTTTCTACAAATGGAACTCCTCCGTATTTCTGACTATTATGGTCTCTTTCGAGGGATAGAAAAGGAAAGCACATTCACGTAGCTCCAATTATCCTTCATATTACTGGAAAGATACCGTAAGGTAGATATTATAGCCACTTGCTAACTATGACAATGATACAATCAAAGCAAATCCTATTAAACAAAATGAAACATTATAAGCTATTGTAATTAGAGAAGCACAATTTAAATAATCCATAAACTTTTTGAAAATGATAAAAGTATTCTTATGGAATTTACTGCTTCATTTTCTCCTTTCCTCCCCTAGCTGGTAAATTCACCTAGCTATTTATTTATTTATTTAAGTGCTTTAATCAAGAGAACTGCTCCATCATCACATTTCATTAAAAGGTGGTCTCGAGCTAAGCACAACAGAAGGAGGTCATAATTGTGCTGTGGAGCTCCCCTACAATTAGACATTCACTAAAATGAAATGACTCCATCACTGATTGAATTGATTTTTATAATTAAATAGGCTTTACTTAAACTAGTAAAACTGACTGGCAAAAATATATTCTGCTTTGTTCAGCATTAGCAAGTCCCTGTTTGCATCCTGGATTTTTCATCCAGCTATGTTTAAACATGTTTTTAGAATCTGTGAATAGTTTTTTCTGTATCCAGAGCAATCATATATTTTTAAGGTAAGGCTCAATGAATCATTTTTGTGGACATTTTAGAAAAGTGGGTCAAGACTATCAATTCATTTGCAAATGGAAAAGGGGCACACTAAATTTAAGTGAATTGATCGTCAAATCACAAGAATCATTTGTGTATGGGTGTTTTTAAGGTTTAGGATGCTATCACAGGGTTTAAAAGAAAGAATTGTGTAAAATGAAGCAATTTTATTATTCTTCTAATGAAGATGGTTAGCATGATGTCTCAGAGCCAAGAAGCTGAAGATGGCCAAAAGACATAAAAATGTGAGGAATTATAGGATTAATAATCAAATCAACTTTTAGCAACTATAAAGACCAGAACCAAAATATAGTTTCCACCACATGGCCAGGGTTTTGTTCAGGAGCCACATACTGGCATGCCTTCCGTATGCATTACTCATGAAGTAGCTTTGCAAGTCAACTTATAGGGCACATTTCATACAACTTACCTGGCTGCATTGGTGTTCTTGGCTTTGACAACATACAACCAGAGATTATTTTTTGAAATACTACAGTAATGGACCTTACAGAAGCAGTGGTCGTCATGGCTCACCCTTCTAGGTATGGGCTGCATATTTCAGTATGCTCATTATACATTTTAGAGGAGTCTTGTTTATGATATCCCAGAAGGGTAACATCTTTTTAATTGATTCATCACCCAACCAGCCCCAATTCCTCTGTTAGCAGTGACAGTCCACAGAAATCTGTGTGAGTTATTGATAAGGAATGTTGAGTTATGCTAATCCAGATACTTTTCAATAGTTCTTTAAAGCAGATTGAAATAAATTCACACAAGTTGGAAAGACAAGAGAAAGAATGAAGTTCACATAAGAAAAAGCAACTGAAAGTTTTTTAGATTATTCATTTACTTGTCCCACAAATATTTATTGTGTATTTTGTACTAGGAATAGACTAGCTGCCTCATTTACCATGGAGAGAGTAAATAGGCATGGCCCCTGTTTCTGGTAGGGATTATCACTTGAATGAGAGAAATAGTCTTTAATTCTTACTTATTTGCTTCTGAAATTAAGACTAGGGAAAAAATATACTGAAGGCAAAATCTCATTCCTTTTTTTTCCCCTTTCTTACTAGTCATCAGATGCTGAGGATCTGAATCTAGTTAGTGTGATCTTAAGCAAGGCATTTAATTTCTGTGTGCCCAGTGTCCTTGTTAGTAAAATGGGGGAAATAATGGCACCTATCTTAAAGGGTTATTGTGAAGATTAAATCAGTTAATCAATGTAAAACACACTGTAGAAGCATGTGGGGCATATAGTAGGAAAATAAATGTTAGCAATTTATTATTATAATAAAATTATGATTTTTATTATAATTGCTACAGTTAAGGTAAAAATCTTAAAAGATAACAACAATATCAATGTTCTAAAGCCATGGTGAGAAAAGAGTTAGCTTATTAATAGAAACCACCATATCAGGGGTGCAGTTTGTTTTATCCTCCATAGGACTGGGCAAATCTGCTCTGCATAGGTGGCACATAACAACCAAAGTTGAGATTGAGATTATTTAAATGCCTAGTGAGTTGAGAAGCACTTTCAGGGAGAAAAAGTAATGCATCATTAGAAAACAAAGAGCTGGACCCACAAATTGGTGCAAGGCTATTGCTGCAGGATGAGGATGACAAAGTCAGTCTGAGCACTGAAAATATCACTCAAATCAATGTTCAGCCCAGCACTGGCGCTCTTGCTCCAGACGGAGTACAAAGTTAATTTTCTTCCTCCCAATTAGATTTCCATGAGAAAGTTCAAGGTGGCAGCAATGTCGGTGTCAGACAATCCCTCTAAGACCTGAGTGAGCACTAGGCACATCGCTGGGGCCTCAATAGACTTGATGGTTTCAGCCTCCACTTTTGGTTTTACTGCCCATCAGAGCTTGTCCGCAACAAACCAGAGCTGAACAGAGCACCAACAGCAGGTACCACAGGGTGACCAAGAGCACTAGTTTCCAAAGGTCATATGAAATATCCCCCTTAGGAAACTCGATACATTTGGGTGAAGAGTCTGAGCATTTTTAGACTTTCTGCAAGGTGGGCATTAGCTTATCCACAGAATACTGATTTGTCTCTGTTATTTTGACACATTGTCGTCTCTCAATTTGTACAGTTTAGAGTATTATAGTTCTACTACTCTAAAAAGCACTTTAGAATTTTTTAATGGGTAAACATTTTTAAAGTGTATTATTAAATGTTTCAATTCCTACTTATAGTTCAGAAACAACAATATTTTTCTTACTTATTTTTAACAGAGAATAAACCTGACTTCTTTTCTGGGAAGTAAAAAGCATTCAGTATCATTTTTACAGAAAATACCAACAATATCAAATCCTGCAATGATTTTTTATAATACTACTTTTAATTTGGGTTGTGGTTTAGTAACTATAAGCACAAAATATATTACTTGTTAATACTTGTTTCCAGGTTCATTATAAATTAATCCAGGAGACAGACGTCATCCGTGAGCAAAAGATCACTAGTGTTAGGCTAAGGGAAATTTGAAAGTTCAAATTGAACACTCTAAGCTCAAAGTCTAGCTTTTGGTGTCTTGCTGTATTGAATGATTTTGAGGTAAATAAATTTTTAGCAAATGCTGAATAATGGTTGCCAGTAAATTCTGTCCTTCAAAAAAAATCATATATTAGAAAACTAACTATTCCAGGGAAGGTTGTTTTTACTCAAAACTTGATTAGAATTCATTTGGAAGGTTTTTTTCAGAGCTAACTTACAAACTCTATAATACATCAGATCCATCAATATAAATTTTATGGTCTCACCTATCCTGATCCTCAATCTAACTATCATGTTTGCTTCAGAATCCTTCTGGCCTCTTCAGAAACATCGAATGCATCAAAGCAAGAATAACCTCTGCTGAAGTTTTTCAGGAGGAAATTCTCTAAGGATATGCCTGATGAGAGTTGCAACAATATCTTCAGTAATAATGAAGGAGTTACTTATTTTTATAATCTGATAAATTTTAAGATGCAAGCTTCCCATTTGTGTAAACTTAAAAATGTGCATTATAGAATGCATATGATTTGCATATTTCAACCAGAAACATGAGTTTCAGCAAGGCTAAAATAAATCGTGTTTTGGAGTTGGTCATTTGAAAATTATGATCAAACAGTTCTAAAAATAGAAGTGCCAGGCAATTACCTCATATTAGTCCTCAATAAATCACTTTCTATGATTAAGTTTTGTGGTTGGATATTTTTTGGTTAAAAAAGAAAAACAGTCAAACCGGTAGTATTCCACTACCTCCACCCTCCTCTCCACAGCCCTCCATGACTTCAGATTTAGGAAGTGGGTTATCTATAAAAGGTGGTCTTTGTGTGGATAGAATTTTTTTTTTTATTTTCTGATAGCTTGAGTGAGTTTGAAGTTTGGAAGTTTTCATTTACTTTCAAAAATCTTGACACAAGTCGACCCAAGTAGGCTAAAAATCAAGCTGACTACGGAAGTTATATTTTTTCAATATATTACATCAACACTCAATCACTGTTAATAGTAAAATGATTCCCTCAACTGGAACACAACACATATACTGACCTGTGTCAGTCAGGAAATTCAGAATGTCATATTTCCAATGAAAGGCACGTTTCCTTAGAAAGGGAACCATTCATATATAATGGAGTCGGGGGGAATAATAACTTGGGCATCTGGCACAGTCCTTAGATCAGTTTGTTTGACCCAGAGATCTGATGCACAATAGCTTTATCACAAATGTCATACTCACCACATTTCCCCACAAATGTCTGTAGATTCTGGCTGCACAAACAAAAGCAGAGGATGGCCACATCAGGACTGATCTACTATCGACATATGGAAGATGCGTGAATACAGCCCCCTATGACCAAGAAGGAAGCAGGCATTGGAAGACTACCAAAAGTAAACAACTTTCGTTGTCCCGGCAGGCTTGTGTTCAAAATAAATCATTCCTGAGTTGGTGATTAATGCTTTATATTTTTCTGCTTCTCCTCCCAATAAAATTAAATTAACGTATATCTAGTTACTTATGAGACAGAGTTCTTACAGCCTTCTCGAAGGCTAGTTTACTATTTATGAATGTGGTTAGCTTTTGTGCTTTTTACATCTCTTTAATGGCCTTGATAATGGTGAAGACATTCGATGTTACTGTCTTTTCTCCATTTAGTGGGCTTTATCTTAGACTCTCCTGGGATGGGGTGGGCTGTGATCCAACAAATGGACCCATTCTTTGTACTCCCCACTCTGTCTCTTCCAATACCGGGTAGGTGCAGAGTTGCTGCTGCTTTTAACACAGCAGCCCCATGTGAACTGTGATGTTCGTGGGTTGACGCTCTGGTCTGGAGTGAAACTTTTGTGAGATTTAGTGCAGTGTTGTTGTCTATTCTGCCTCATACCTTTCTGTAACTTCACATGCTGTCGTGTCACCTCCTTGATGCTAATATTTTGATTCATAAATCACTTCTGCTGAATACTTAACTAGAATTGGATACTGTTTGCATATTTCTAACACAAGTAGGTAATGTGTAGGTGTACTAAATGTTAATGAGCTGTCAGCAAGCTCCGTGTTTGGAGTGTTTGAGATTCAGATGACGTAAAAATCTTGAGAGTCAAGCAAAAGCCTAGGACTCCTGTGCATGATCTGTGTCATCTGGTCAAGATCTTTAATCTCTTTAAATTTCAATTTCCTCATCTGTCAAATAGTTAATTATCTGTCTCATAGTGTGGCTGGAAGAATGAAACAAGTTTATAGAGTTAAAACACCTAATACCTGGTAACCACTTAATAAATGCTAGCCATCATTACATGTTTTTAATTTTACAACTAGTGATATATGAATAAATTGACAAATTCTATGCAACTAATTTTATAATTACTGATACATTGATTTATTAGTAAACTTTGCAACTTTAATTCATTATATGATCATATATATGAGGTACATGAATTCATTATATGATTCCTTAACAGCCAACTGATAGGTGACTCTTTAGATGAAACATAAATAAAATTAAATCTTCTTAAATGTGCTTTTAGAAGGTTGTTGGTAATAGAAGTAATGTAGCAGAGAATAGAAATAATTCAGAATAGAAATAAGTCATAGATATGTCTAGGTGTTAGCAACACATTCATCCCACAAATGCTTAGTTTTATTAAAAAAACCTACCATGGCTTAGAAGCCATTCTTGTGTCAATCACACACAGCTGTTGTAAAGAGGGGATCAAGCTTCTAATTTCAGAATGTGAGTTTATTTTGTCTTAGGAAATGCTATTATATGTTCAGGTATGAAACTTTAATGACATTAGGTTTTACAAGTTTTCTTCTTTTTAATCTAATATGGATATTTATATATAATATTATATATCATATATGAGTATAATATAAATATTACAAATATATAAATAAATATATTATATAAGTATACATAATATATTATAATATTATAACTAAAATAATAATAATTTGGGCTAATTTTTCTGGAAAGGAGGAAAGCTTTTCTCCAACTTAGGCAGCTAATAATGATAAGATTGTGTGCTTGAATTTGAAGAGTGACAGATTAGTAACAAGACATCCTGAAATGATGTTCAGGAAGACAGATAGTTATCTTGTTCTGAGTGACTTTATCCTGTGGAATTAAATTTCATTCCAGGAAGGGTACAAGGCCTCGTTCACCCAGCAATTGAGCATATTTAACTTTGGTGAAAACCAGTAGTGCTGATACTCAGACACTGGGCATTATCAGAGGTGGAGAAATCTAAAAAAGCACCATTACATGTATTAAAAAGAGGTGACACAATCGTAATGTGGCCCTTCTTGATGATTGTATTCCTTGATGAGTTTCATAAAAAAGAAGTCTGTCTCTGCCTTAGTAATACACCCAAATTGCTATAAATTATAACCAATGTTTTAGCGTGCAAACTAAGATCCGTGTTCTCATGTCGAAGTTCTAAATGGCATGTTATAGTTGCTTACTCAATAAGACAGTCAAGTGAGAAATGGTGGAGATGAGACCTGGCACAAAATCCACAGAGCTGGGCAGGCATAGCAACAATCCTTGAGAGTGGCAGAATCAGGGAAAGCAAGCATGGTGAGCAAGGGGTCATGCATCTTAGGCACAATGGGGGTAATTAATAAGCACTGAATTTTGAAGAAGGAGTATGGTATAAGAAAGCAGGTGAATAAAAAATACACTATGAATTGAGGCACATAAAGTGAAGCTGAACTCAGGAAATCAGGTACAGACCCATTCTCTGTTAGAGTGAACTGCGATGGAAGAGCAATGTGAGAGCACCAGTGACCAGAGAAAGGACAGCATGTTCCCAATGGTTTTGCAATAAAATTGGTGCAGTGACTTTATCCTCCATCAGGACAGCAAGGAGGGTGGCCCACTGCAAATGCTCAGCTGAACCAGAATGGATAAATTGGAGCTTCTTAAATTTCCTATTAAGTTAAAGTTCCTATTGAAACATACGCTTATCAAGGAACCAGGATATGGCCTATCTGGGAAGGGAGGCATGATGTCAAGGGATTGAGCAATCTGAGGCACAATGGGGTAAATGATAAACCTGAAATGCCAAGATCTTGTAAGTGACAAGAACCACGAGTTCATGTATGGAGAAGCTGGGGTGGACAGAGGCAGGAGGATTGAAATGCAAGTCAGTGTAGATGGTGTGATTGAACTAACTTACTTAGAAACACTGTATGCAGAGTCAGTGGGGGCTATGCTATATTAGCTGAGAATACTGGATAGAACAGTGTCTTGGGAGGAGAAACTCAAAGGAAGCTGAGTACCTGAAAAAGAAATAGAGCTTCAGGTCTCTGAAACGAGTATGTGGATGTGACATGTGCATGAATACATTCTCAGAGGTTTGCTTAATAGCTGTGACACTGCAGGTATTAGTGCTATTGTCCCTTCCCTCATAGGATTATTTTACTAATCCCAAACCTGCTTCTACCTGGGTACAGTAGGGTTATCACTTCCCCATCTTACAGTGAACACGGAGCTTTACTACAATCTCGGGGTCTCCTTTGTATGACATAGTGTGTGTTCATGTGTATGGTGTGTGTGTATGTGTGTGTAAAGTTGGAGAAAGAAGCAAAGAAAGTCTGGGTAAATTAAAGACTGCCATTACACATAACATTTTATCATCCATAACTTTTGGCAATACATTAATCCTATTTATAGAAGCAAGCCTGTGTATTGATTGTATGTCAATATAAGTGATCAGAGTGACAAAACCATGCCTGTGGGTGGAGACTGAGAGACTGGGATGAAATCAAGGTGGGCACCATGGAAACATTTTGGAAAAAAGAAAGATTTATTGTATTTTGCTAGAGTGCTTATCTCATTTGCCACTTCTAATTAAAGCACTAACAAAGAAGGGCATTTTTTTCCAAAATTGCTGAATCCTCATAAGCAATAATGACATTATTTGAGAAGATGGAAGAGCAATCAAATTTGAAAGCTTTTGCTTTCTAATTTAAAGGTGCCATTTTATCCAATGGCTTTCTTATTTTTTATCTACAGTGATATTTGTTTTTGATACCTTCCTTAAAATTCCAAATATCATGGTTTATCATTATCATTAATGTGTTATCAATAATCAAGAGATTACTTTAAGTTCATCTGCTTATAGAAGCCATTCCTTCTTTAGAATATGCAATATGTCACCAACAAGTGTTTTAAAATAACAGATTTGTGCAAATGTAACAAAAAGAGTCCAAATAAGGTTTAGGAAAAGAAAAGCTTATTTATTTTAAAATAAAATGTGAAGGGAGATGAGAAAATTAACAACTGAGGTGATGATATACAGGAAGGTCTTTTATTCCTGTAATTTAAAGTACATTTAATTTAAATATGCATTAGGCAGAGTGCAATCAGGAATGAGAAGGGAATACTAGGAAGTAAAAGCCAATATTATACATTTCTTTTAAATAAATTACATAAATTTTTAAATAAATACTCAAATACATCCAGTATAATTACACACTAGATACTAAATCAGCATCCCTAAATTTCCTGAAATTGGAGGCAAAGTCTTTAGTAACAGCTTCAAAGAGAAGGATTAAAATGAAAATACAGTAGGAAAAGAGTATAAGAACTGAATTCACACCAAAATGTAAAGACAATAAATGAATGAGCAGAGATTAAAGGAATAATTAGGGGAAGAGCTTTAATAAGAAAAAGAGAAAGTGGAATTGTGTATGAAGGCAAATTTCACCCACTTTGTAACTTTGCTCTGGGCTGCACTAGATGACCTGGAGCTCAGGGACCTTGAGGAGTACATGGCAGTAAGGGTGGAAACGTTTGGAAATAATTGGATTTTTAAATGCAAATATACAAAGCTATTTCCGTTTACATATTCATAATATTATCCATTGTCACTTAGCCATGACCAAGTATAAAATCCATTTCTGACAAGCATTAGTAACTGTTAGAGTAGAACTTGTAACAATACAGAACGTGGATAAACACTAATTATATTTTTGTAAATAATTTTAATAGTAAGGGAAATTTATGATGGTTTCTCAAAGCGATGTATGTTAGAATTGCCCCATGGGCACAAATGTAAATTATGGTGACTGAAATAATTAGTGGAAAAATAAGAATGCAAGTAAATATGGAAAATATTACTTATAAAAGTCTTAATCTTCTTTTCTAAGGTACATGACAACCATTTTACTTGTTGGAATAATTGATTAAGGAATTTGTTAGCTGATAGATTTTTAAATAACAAGTATTACAGTTACATGGAATTTTATAATAGTTCATTTTTTGTTGGCGTACATAAGTTACAAAATTAATATGGACCTTTATTTCTTATTTAGATTACCTTGAGGAATTCTTTCACTTGAATCTCTTTGCTGCAGAAAATTTGCATGGAATTAGCTAGCAACAAATCACAGATTCTACTCCATCATTTTACCAATGTGTATTGAAAGGAATGAAGACTAGGTCGCCATATCCTTTAGAGAAAGGCTTTGAGAGGTTATACTACAAGAAGCAAGTGTGAGATTCAGAAAGTTATTCTGACTTCTGGCTATAAGCACAACAAATATGACCTCATTGTGTGTAGGCTGGCTTCCAACACTCTCCTAGAAAGTGCTAAAGATTCTTAGCTCTCTTCTGGGTGTGAGTTCTGCAAACCCTGAGGACATTAGGAGACTCTGTCACCTAAGCGTATTGATTTTGATTTCCTAATTTAAGACATGCCTCTTAACCGGAAAGGAGAAATTAGATTTGGCCACCAAAAAAGACTGAAATAAAGAATGGTCTTCAGTTGCTCTCAGTCTCCACCCACATGAAATGCTCCTCTTTCCCTGAGGAGCAGGGAGGTAGTATGGTTGGTAAATGGATGAACAACAAGGACAGTTCTATTGGCAGTGTCAACTCAAGTCCAGTCCTCTGATATAAAGGATATTTGAAAAAAAAATTAGCATTACTTATGAAGCTGGGCAATTTACCTCTTTAACCCTCATCTTTCTTATCTGGAAAACAAGAGTAATGACAGAGTTATTGTGAGGCTTAAAAAGATTCTAATCAATGTCAGTTATATCTATGAGAACCTACACATATGTAACACGCATAGTTGTGAAAATGAAAAAGTTAAGTAAAATTTTTCTAGTCAATAAAAAGTACATATTTATAGACAATAATATTAGATAAAAAAATATAAAACTAGTGGTTAAAGAGAATTGAAACAGCCTGAAAATGCAGTTTTCCATGTTAGAATTAAATTTTCTTCATTTCTGATCTCAAGCCGAGATTCACAAGGATATACTAGGTTGGAAGATACTTGGTAGTGGAAAACTAAGTGGTATAAACTTATGTGGTAGAGCCAAGGTCAAAACTCAAGATGATGTATCACTTGTCTGTTTCCTCAACTGCAAAAATAGAAGTAAATTAATCAAACACTCAACAAATATTTAATAAGTACCCATCGTACATTCAGCAGTGCAAATTAGTAGATCAGTACCTGCTTTAATTTTAACTTATACTCTATTGGGAGGCAAATAAGATTTTTTTCTTGTTGGCTTTGAATGAATTTACACAGTTACACCTACAGGAAGAATGAAATCGGAAGTTGTATTCTTTAGCCTACATCTGATGTGATTTGGTGTATGTGTTGTCTCTTTGGTTTAAAATTCCATGTTACACAGTGTGCCTTAATAACCATATTGTTGATGGAAAGAGTTCATCTATAGTTCAGTAATTTATTCAATATGGAAAAGTCTATAGTGATAAACCTAACATTAGACTGCAGTGTGTTGGCTTTTAGCTTTGCTGTGACAACTACTCATCATCTGGAAGAGAAAAGAAAAACTCAAAAAATTCTGTTGCCGAAGTACAAGTGAGAATAATTCATTTCCAAATATTTATTTTTTCAATTTGATGGTTTATGGAAAGAACTAAAGTTATCCACTTGACTTATATTAGCTATTATCAATTAAACAGATCCATTTCAGAATAGATTTTCCTATAATACTAGCTAGGAAAACTGCAAATCTTCCTGCTAAGTGTTCACCAAGATTTTAAGATAGAAAGAAGAAGAAAAGTCATCTATAGTACGAAATAATTGTTCTCCAAATACAGAATTGAAACTAATTTCTAAGAATGTTCTAGAGACAAAGCAAAATTGGAGAATATAGTGTTTTGTTAAACAAAAGCAAAAATTAACAGTTGGTCATTTGAATGGATGTTTCCAGTGGGACATTGTTAATGGAGAGGGTTGAAGGCAGATTAAAAGAAAAGCCAATGTCTCTTTTGCAGATTTAGAACATCTTTCAATAAACCAAAAGGCAGATAAAAAAAGGAAAGAAGAATTTCAAAAGTGACCCCTTGATGAATACTTAAATGTAGTTCCTGATTGTTCCTTGAGCTTCTTACTTATCTACATTTAAATGAGTTTCCTACAGTTAGAATAAAGCTTTGTATTGAGACAATTAACAGAAAATTCAAACCATAAACATTTTTGATTAGCAATATTTCAGCAAAATTAAGGACAAAGTAGGATTTTTGACCACTCTAAATATTAATTAGCTTAGATTAAACTTGGACCCAGGCAGAATCTAGAGAACTATAAAAAAAAAAAAGTAGAGAAATAAGACAGATTCCCAACTTGGAGATCTTCCTCACCTTCACCAGTTCTTTAATCACATCTCACCTTCACTACAAGGCCAGTGGTGACCACTCAGTATAGTACTATAACCTGCCCCCTCTCAAGCTCCTTATCCTGATGTTCTACATTTAATTCTTCCATAGGATTTGAGAATTGAGACCATCTGCTTCCATATAGTTTACCTATCACGACCGAAATTGAAGGCCTGAGTATTAACCCAACACAGGATATTTTTGCCCCAGAAGAATACCCAAGATGTAAAAGCAATCTAAATGTTCATCAGTGGATGAATAAAGAAAAATAGTTACATAATATAACAAAATATAATTTATTTTTTACAAAGAAGGAAATCCTGTGATATACAACAACATAGATAAACCTTGAGGACATCATGCTTAGTGAAACAGGCCAATCATAGAAGGACAAATACTACGTGAATCCACTTATATGAAATTTCTAATATAGTCAAGCTCCTAGAAACAAAGAATAGAAAGGTTGTTTCCACGGCTGGTCAGGGGGAGAAGGAAATGGGAAGTTGCTATTCAATGGGTTTAAAATTTCAGTTATGCCAGATGAATAAGTTCTAGAAATCTGCTGTACAAAATTGTGCCTATAGTTAAAGATACTATATTGTACACTTGGAAATTTGTTAATAAGGTAGATTTCATGTTAAGTATTCTTATCATAATAAAAGAAAATATAAGAGAAGAAAATAATGAATGGATTGCCCATCTACTGTATCATGCTTCAGGGAGATATACAAAATCCATGAGAGCTATTTTCCTTGCCTCATAAAATTTATCATCTATTTATAATGATAGCAACTTAGACAGTGCTTTATGAGCACTAGGTACTATTCCAAACATATTGACATATATCAACTCATTTAATCCTTACAAGAACTCCATAAACACAATGATATTAAAAACCTTTATGAACACGTACACCATGGACATCAACCTGTGAGGACAGATGCTGAACATGATGCTGGGACAGGATCCTGGAGGGCCATCTGCTGAGCAAGCAATCCCTTGCTGAATCACTGTGGTGGGCAAAGGTGTACTGAGGCAGTGAGGAGAAGGGAAAGAGTTCAGGGGGCTTGAGGCTACAACTATTTACCAAACAGTATGGAAGCATTTCAGTGTTTTAACAAATGGTACATGGGTATATATAAGCTGAATATCAGCCCTTGAGGATAGTAACATTACAATCCCCCTTTTATAGATACAGAGTTGAGTGACTTGTCCCAAGTCACACAGCTATTGAGTGGAGGAAGCAATGTTTGAACCCAGTTAGGCTGACTTCAGGTCCTGTGCTCCTAACCGCTATGCTATACTGCCTCATATTTACAAAGAAAATAATTAACTTTAAAAAGAAGAAACAGTTATCCAGCAACTAAAGTATGCCAGGCACTATGGAACGCAAGATGCAGAGAGACTCAAACATAAATTAAGTGTTATAGAATTTCAGAAAAGATAATGGTTCTAGCAAGAAGTAAAAAGTCAGGGAAGACTTTGACCTAGAGTTGGAGATTTTTCTTCAATGAACCAAAGGTGAAGATGTACTGTTTGCACATATTATCTGAATAATTGCTCCAATTTTCCATTATGTTGTATCAGAAGACAGTAGTTTGGGAACAGGAATTTGTAAAGCTTCCAGTAGTATCCCCAAGGATGCAGCAAAAGTAGTTCCAACTGCACCTTGGCCAAATATCTTTTCACTTTGGAACCAGATGATTAGCCATGATTGGCAACAATTGCTAATGACAGCAGGAGAAAACTGCATCAGTCATGCCAGAAATTCTCCTAAATGCATGGTAGAGGAAAGCAGAACACGTTTTCCCTCTCTTTCTCCACTTCTTCATCTTCCCCAACAGCAGCATTCTTCCTGGTGCTGTCTCCAACTACCTGGTGTTGGTTCCCCGTAGATAAGGCACGGCCAGAGGTTTGTGTTCAAAACTCTTGTAAACATTGTTCACCTAAAATGTATCAACATCATTGTTTGGAATTAAAATGTGGCTACTGCTTTCCATTGCTGGATGAATCTTTCTTTATAGTTAAAATAGCAAATTAGGTTCAGAGTATCTCCCTTGAAACCATTTTAAGGTGACGATAGACTTAAGATGCTGATAACATTGATTTTATTTCAATTGAAAGAGATTAAAAGCTACAGATATGATTTTTTTCATAGTTCCATGACATTTATTAACAGAATATCATGGTAACCAAAGATTTAAATGTAAAGGTTTATATTAATATTTGTGTTGATCAAGTAGTAAATAACACAGAAGTTAGATGAATAATAACTTCAATACAGGGAGCAATTTGATTAACATTTAATAATCTGGAAAACAATACCAACTGGAGCTGAGAAACCAAATCCCATAACACCAGCTTTCATTTCTAATGATCACCAGGTGGCTGCTGGCCAATTTGCCACATGAAAAAAACCCTGACACTTACTGGAAAACAGACTCCAACTATTAAAAAAAAAAATCCACTCAGTGGAGAATAGACAATGTTGTGCTAAAAGGCTATGTTATTTTGCCAAAAAAAAATTCAATCTGTGCACAAAATACCTCTTCCCATGTCTTTTGATCTGATGTAGCACTTGTCCAAATGGATAGGCTCCCTAAAGGGAAAACCCATTTCAAACACTGAGGAGCTCTAACAAATGCGAAGCACTCAACCTCAGGCTTAAATATCCCAAATGGTCTCTTGCTGGTAACACGAGAACAAAATCAGTGTTTCACTAGAAAACAGCTTTCCTGGCCTTTATCTTCTGTTCCATTTGTGCATTGATATGAAGATCAGAGTCATTGACTTGAATGCAATTTAGAATCTTGATACAAACAATGAGACATGAAACACTTTCTGGCCCTCTAAAATTTGTATTCAGACTCTTCTTTTTTGGGGATATAATCACAGTCCCATCAGTATTCGAGGGATTTGTGCACACAGACTGCCTCTGTCAAAATTGTAGCAAGTTAATGCATTCTAGTATAGCTTGGTTGTGCAAATTATTGCCTTAGAAGAAGGATGCGATGTGGTATTTTGACATATGCTATTTTATATGCAGCACAATTTCTTTTTTTTTTAAGCCTTTGGTTTCAACTTATTCACTTGAAGATTTGAAAAATGAAATTAAACTTTGAAAAACAAGAGAAAGAAAAAGAATCATGGAAATAATGACCTAAAGTCACAAAGAAAGGAAGGCAGAAACAGAAATCGCCATCACACTATGGCCAAACAAGAGGAGTGAGGATTTTAGTCGAGATGCAAAGACTTCAGACTTTCCTTCTTGTCTTTTCAAACTGATAAATAATGTTGCTAATATTTATTCATTTCCTGAGACTTAACAACATGTATTGCTTTCTTTCATCATTTTGCCAATTTTCCTCAAAGAAAATTACTATTTCAAACTCTTCATAAATCCTGTAACCTCTGTGAGCTTAGTTTCCTCATGGGTAAAATGGGAATAACAATGCCTACTTTATGAAGTTGGTACAAAGGTTAGAAATAATATGTGAAAATCATCTAATAGTGCCTGGAACATAATGGAAGCCATCACTACTATTACTATCCAAAAGCTATATCTGGACATGTAAATTGGCATAAAATACTGAGGCCGTTTCAGACTAATTCAAACATAAGAACACATTTTCTTGCAGAGTCAAGGTAATTGAGGTAAATGTTAGAACATTTATTTGAATTATCAAGATACATAAATTGTTTCAATTTTCCACTTTACATGTCCAGATATGGCTTTTGTGCATAACCTTAAGTAATCCAGAGACTTTTTAAAACTTTGTCCATTATTGAAAACCCTCAGCTTAAGTTTAACCAACCTTGATATGTAGCTCCCAATACAATGCAGAACAAGCTCCATTCATTAGCAGGGTTGTTGCTTCCTATGTCAAAAAACAAAAGCTAATCTAGTAATAGTACCAATAATTAATCCCTCATGTAATTTAAACCAGAAAATTTGAAATTTGACTAAGTGGGAAGGAACAGAAACATGGCTCATTTTCAGAAAATATCTTTGTTTGAAGTCATAATATAATCTTTAAGAACATCCTAAGAAAATTTGCAGGGAAGAAAATAAAATCTGTAAGAAACTAAAGGCAGAAATGCTAAAATTAAAAAAAAATAAAATCTTGTTTTGGTCTCTTGGATCAATCTTAACAACAGTGTAGTAAAAGCTTTCCTCTAAAAAAAACATGATTTTTAAAATACTATATAATAGCCTTTTTGTGTAAAAACTATAAAATACTGTGCCTATATGAAAGATTATTGAATAAAATTTGAGATGTGAAAATTACCAACTTTACATTTATATCATAAAAATAATATCAAAGCAGCAGCATGATGTTAAGGAGTTTGCACTGAACCAAATCAGTATATTTTGACATCAGTTCCTCAAATAGCTCTAAGCAATCCTGAGAGTCTCATAATTCTCATCTGTAAAATGAGAGAAACAAACCAAATTGGATTCTTCTTATCCCTTATAGCTATAACAATCTATAATTCCTTTGTAACACCTTTATCATGAAATTCACCTTTGATCCATGACAAGTAATCATAAAATAAATTTAATTTTAGAAGCAATTATTTTCATTACTAGATTGGGCCATATTGGGACTCCCTAGATTATGACACTAGACATAAAATAAGTGATGGTGGGAGCCATTACATTAACACTGGAATCAAGAATGAAGGTAACTAGAAAAGCTCTGAGAGAAAAAGGAGCTCAAAATAAAAGGGCAGTCTGATTGGGGCAGGTCACACGGAAACCACCCAAAAAGAGTATGTTTATTATCCAGAGGCAAGTCAGCTAGAAAAGGCATATAAGATGGGGGTAGAAATGTTTTTTGTCCAGCTGGATTATATTAATCTCATAAATTGATTTTATCTGATTAAAATATACTGGGGAAAAACTCTTAGAAACCACTAACTCAGAATTTATGTAACAAGTGAGCAAGTTGGACTTTGAGCTGTTGTATAAATGTGAGGACAAGCAAGCCAGGACTGAGTAGGCCAAAAAAGACTGTTAAATGAGTGATCTAATTAACCTCATAAGAATCTACTAGAATAGCAGCCTGAAAAAAGACCAGTTACTAAAGAAAATTCGATTCAAGTTAATTCAAATGATGTGATAGTACAGCCATGATTTATCGTGTAATCTATTTCAAATTTTTACACTCAAGATCCTCATTCATTGTAATACCTGACCCATGTAATTTATGTTATATTTTTATATCTGAGATTCCCATTTGAACTAGCTAATTGTTAGATTCAAGATAAAAAAAGAAACAAGACTTTGTGTCCAAGGACAGAGTTTCAAGAGAAGAGAAGAAATACGTCCCTGACCCTGACACCCTGAGCAATGGCAGTGAAATGGAATGAGAAGTATGAAGGAGCTCTGCTGGGGGAGGGTTGTCACAAAAATGTAGGGTCTGAAAGGTGAAGATAAATTTAGAAAGCAATTAATCCATTCCCTTTATTTTACATATATGTCCAAGTATCCAACTCCATGCTCTCAAAGATCACCTTCCTCTGGTACCTTCTGGGAAAGCAGTGGTTCTGTCTTACTCCCCTCCTGAGTGGTCTTATTAAGATCATGTCCTCACTTCTTCATGGGCCACTGTTCACTTTACCACTGGTCCCCACCTGGAGTCTCAGGCATGGTCCCCTCAGATGGAATGTGACAACAGCAGAGGTTAATATAGAGTAGATCACATTTGAATTTCTTGCTTTGTTCCTTGGTCCCTGCAACACCATCAGACTTCACTGAAAAGTTGGGTAATTCAAGAGAAATAACATATAGAATGTGAAAACTTAAATTCTATAACAAATAAGACTTTTTCCACAGGCAAAAGAGAGACACAAAACAGATCACTTTAATGCCATCTCTTCTGGCTTCCCAGTTCTCAGATTTCTCTACTTTCCAAAACCCTACCTTCTTTAACCCCCACTTTCCATTAGGAAAATACTCCTAACCATCCCCAGGATTGTTCTCAACAAGGATCATCCACTTGCCCCCAGCAAGAAAGTCTCTCTCTTTAGAGTCTTTAAGTCTAGAACAATGTCCTGGGGACCTTAAACAAGTCAATCAGTAATGACTGATAACATTCGAAATTTTACAGAATAAATCTATATGAGACAGGGCTTTCATGGGAGCTCTTTTTACAATCTCCCCACCAGTGGGAGCTGCATGCATAACTATTTATGCTCCTAATCTCATCGGTAAGGGTAGGTCAGAAAAGTGAAAACCAGTCAAAATGATTAAGAAGATTTAATTTCTAAAATACAAGCCTGTATTACCATTGCAAGGCTGGGGTATAAAGGCCAGAAAGGCCACCGCTGGCTTTCAGGAAGCCAGAATGCAAGTGTCACAGGAAGGCCTTTATGAATGATCTCAGCTGCCACAGCACTAAAGTTGGTGATTCTCAACAAGTGGCTTAAAATGAGGCAAAACTGAAATCCACCCCTGCTGGTACCCACACATCTGTCCACAGTAATCACTAAAAAATAATGGCTTCTACTTTTCTACCATTTTCCAAATATTACACAAATGTTCCTCAGTGGCAAAATTTAATCAGTAGCCTGCTGAGAAGAGTCTGAGAAAGTAGTTCTAGAGAGAGCTTGGAGAGACTGAGATGATTCTGAGAAACATTCAATCATACCCTTGGATACTCACCATCCATACAGCTGTTTACCAATATTGAATTTTTGAAACAACAAAAGTAAAAACAACAGTATGCTTTCACCTAACTTGTTGAATCCCCTATACAAATAAGAGGATGTTCATTCTTTCCCCTAAAAGAAAAATCATGTGTCACTCAAGTCTCATAATTCATTGTCTCCAACTCCATTGATGTTCATTTCAATTCTAACTCAGTCAAATTTTTCTTCATTATTCAATATGCTAAATATTGAATTATAAGGTATTAAGGAACAAATTGTATCCCCTGATCCCAAATTCGTATGTTGAAGCTCTAGCCCCAGTGTGACTGTATTTGAAGATTCAGCCTTTAAGGTGGTAATTAAGGTTAAATGAGGTCAAAGGAATGGAGTTCTAATCCAATAGGACTGGTGTTCTTATAAGAAGAGGAAGATACACCAGGGGAACATGCGCAAAGAGAAAAGGTCATGTCAGGACAAATTGAAAAGATGCCCATCTGCAAGCCAAGGAGAGAGGACTCAGGAAAAATCAACCCTAATGGCCTCTTGGTTTTGAACTCCTGTACTCCAGAAGTGTGAGATAAAAATTTCCATTGTTTAAGCCACCAGTTTGTGGTATTTTGTTATGGCAGCCCTAGAAGATAGACGTTGAACCACCAATCATACAACTTATATAAAATATCAAGAAAGCAGGTGGAAAAAAATGATTAATACAATTTTAAGTACAAAACTTAAAAAGAAAGAAATATTAATAGTTGCCAACATCTTGATTTCTGTAGCTGGTCTTTTCTTTCTTCCACAATGTATTCCATGTATCTGTACCTTCAGCATGTCTTAATCCTTGCATGGTTGGAGCCATTTGCAGCCTTGATTACTAAACTGCTATGGTCATCCATTAACTTTTACCTCTGGTCATGGGAGTACCAAGAGATACCTAAAAGAATCACTTGGGTTCTACATACTCTTCCTTACCACAATTGTGTTGTAGAAACCCTGTTTCCCCCAATAACCAGGATCAGACATCACAATCAGAAGAGTAACTCCCTTCATGCCTCTTAGATATGTTTTCAGGACATGCTTGAGCCTGATTTTGCATACCCACTTTTGCATGATGATACCATGCTATTGCCTAGGCCAAATTTGACTTTGGTGGTTACATAACACATATTTACTATGGGCAGGTTATGTCCTATAGTTTTAAAGGAAGAATAATTAGCATAATGGAACATGGGATGTTTTATCAAAGTCCTCCCTCCACTTAATTCCTGGCATTCAGTTGTACAAAGAATAACAAGAGTAGACAGTATGGAAGATCCTATGGGACATTTCAGGGATTGGACCTGAAAGTGGCATTTAAGACTATACCCAGATTCTATTGACCAGAATTCATCTAACTACAAAAGTGTCTGAGAAATGTAGTAGTTTAGCACCCTCCTCTTCATCCCACAAACAAAGCTCTCCTAAAGACAGAAATAATAGAAACTACAAGAGTGGCTGTCACATCGTGGTCCCTGGACAGCAGACATTGCATCACCAGGTAACTAATTCCTGTGCTACATCTTCAATTACTAAATCCAAATCTTTAGGGATGCAGACCAGCAATCTCTGTTTTAATAGGCCTCCGTGTGATTTTGATGCATGCCCATGTTTGAGATCACTGGTCTGGGACCAAACAATAACATCAAACTTCCATATCTTAATGGTTTTCCATAACCCCCTTCTAGCCTCCCAGAAATAAGAAGTGATCCCATTGCCCAGACAAGTGTTTATAACCTTTCCTTTAGCTACCCTAGCTTGGGGGGAAGCCCTGGTAGGAATTCTCAGGCAAGGATCTACATCTTTTTTAGTTTCTGTTTAGCTGGAAAGGAAAGGGGATCTCTTTGTGCTTCCAAGTATATCATATACTCCCAGGGACAGCCACTAAGATCTGTTTTCTTCATGCAGAAATGAGTTTAGACTAAGTTATATAATATTTGTAATGGGTAGTATACTTTTAAATCTAAAAATTCAAGGAGTAAAGGCTGGTCATGTTCAAGTAGCAGAACAATAATCTTAATTACTCTAAAATTTCATGTTTTGTTGCCAGGCTGTCCAAAGGCAATATACGTAACCAAAATGTTTGTACCCAATAATAATCTCAAATTTAAAAAAGCAAATAAATAAATGAATTGGAATAAAAACACAAACAGCTAAAAAAAATCAGCTTAATCACTCCTTCATTTTTTAAAATGAAGTCTCAGTTTCTAAGCTATAATAAATTAGAATTATATTATATATTCTGAAGTTCAAAGGGAATATTATTTGTGAATATTAACTTAAATTCATTCTAATTTTCATTAGTAAATTCAATAATATGGACTTGGCCTTTTGTCTTAGAGAAGCAATTAAATTTTATTAAATTATGGTTTTTGCATGTTTTAGTTTGATAGCCAGATTGATATATAGCATAAGTTTTTATTGATAGGGCTATTTTCTTTAGTAAGAAAACTATTTTCTAGATATAAATTGGGAAGTAAAGTGTACCAAGATTTTAGAAAGCATTTGCTTTTCCAACACTCATTGATTAATTAGTATTTTCATGAAACAGGAAAATTGAGGTATTCAATTTATAATCAGGTGTGATTCACTAACTTATGAACTCATGTCTTGTACATTTAGGAAAAATCATATCTATTGGTGATTTATTGTTGTGTAACAAATCATCTCAAAATTTAACAGCTTAAAATGGTAAGTGTTTATTATTTCACAATTTGGGGGGTTAGGAATTCAAGAGTGTCTTAGCTGAGTGGTCACTCAAGGGTCCCAGGAGGTTGTAGCTAACAAGTTGCCAGGGCTGCAGTCTCATCTGAAGGCTTGATCAGGGGAGGGTGAGCTTTTAAGCTAACTCCTGTGGTTGTAGGCAGACCCACTTCCTTTATGACTATTGACCTGCAGGCCTCTCTTTCTCTCCACATGGACCTCTCTATGGCTGCCTGAGTATTCACAATGTGTCAGCTGGTTTCTCCCAAGTGAGTGAGAGAGAGAGAGAAAGTGCAAGAAGAGAGCATCCAACACAGAAGCCACAGCCTTGTATATCCCGATCTTGGAAATGACTCACTTCTGCCATATGCTATGGTCATGCAGACCAAACCTACTACATTGTAGACGGGGTCTCCACAAGAATAAGAATACAATCAGGGGCTACGCTGGAGACTGGCAACCACGGCTCAGCTATCAGATTTGGCAGACTAAATATTTTTTACACAACAGTAAAATTCTTTACCTAAAATAACTATTATACAATTCTAAAATGTAGTCCAGTTTATGCCTAGGTATATTCTGGAAACATGTTATACTTCTGAAAAGTTTTGTGTAAATAAAATATTTGTCAATGTCTGTTTTTCCAAATCTCTTATCTCTATGGGTTCAGCAGGAAAGTTACTATTTCTTCTTCGTATTGATATTTCTAGCTCCTTGAGTGACAGCTGAGATTACTTGAATTGCATTTACTTTGTATGTTAATTCTCAAAGTATTTTATGTTTTTCTTATTTTTAAAAATTAAGGTATAATTTATATAAAATAAAATGCACAGAACTTGTATTCATTTCAATAAGTTTTGAAAACTATAAACACCTATGTCACCCCAAACAAGACATAGAACACTTTCATCACCTTTGAAAATTCCCATGTGCCCCTTTCCAGTCATTTATTTCCTTCCCCTCCCCCTTCAAGTAATAATATCTGGTTTCTATTACCCTACATTAGTTTTAACTATTCTTGAACTTCACATAAGTTGAATAACTTTATACCAAATACTATGTGCTTATGTGTCCAACTTTTTTCACTTAACATGTTTTTGAGAAACTTGCTGCTGCATGTACTAGTAGTTCATTCCTTTTTATTGCTGTGTAATATTCTAATTCATGAATATGCCTTACATTTATTTATCCATGCTCCTCTTGTGAGACATTTGATCTCTTTCTATTTTGAGTTATTATGAATGAAGTTGCTGGGAATAGCCTTTTACAAATTTTTTGTGGACATATGGTTCCATTTCTCTTGAGTAAATACCAAAGAATGGGATTGCTAGATAACATTGTTTCTGATTAATAAAAGGGCTTCTTTGCCTTCTAGTCTGTTTAGGGACTTAAGATTTTTTTTTTTTAATTGGCTCATGTCTAATTCCCAAAGCAAGCAAATATGGAAAGACTAGTTTTTGCACTAAAGTTGTAGCAGCACCAAGAGCAATAGACAGCATCCCTTTGTGCAAGGTCTGTATATAAAGCTGTGGAATGAATTCTTCACACTAGCAGAGAGGCACCTCTGCAACATGCAAAGACTGGGAGATGTGCAGGAGCAGTTCATCTAGAGAAAACAATGACAGAACAAACTATGGCAGCATAGACGGAAGTGGGCTTGCCCTTAATTCTCCTTGGGAATTACACACAAGTCAGTAGACTGCCCCTGAAATTCATGTGGCCTATCTCTCATTTTCAAGCCTTTTGGTAAAATGTCTCCCTGTTATTCACATGCTTCTTAAAGCTCTGTAATCACGTACGCTTCACTTATTCATCTATTTAACAAGTACTTATTGAACATTTACTATTTACCAGAGACGGTTCTAGGAATTAGGGAAAACAAAACAGACAAAAATCCTCACCCTTGTGAAGGTAGATATATTTGCATATATACGATCGATATATATATATATATATATTATTTGTATTCTGTCTTTTCCCCTAATGTATTAGAATCTTAATATAGCTAAATACATTGGAATGTTGGATCTAGGGCCTGCCATAGCATCTCTCATATTTTAGGTGCTCATTATGAGCTTTTTGAACGTATGAATGAATAAATGCTCAAAAATTAAAAAATGGAATAGTGGTTATTATATAATAGTTACTATGTGAGTATATAAATTAGAGCATTCCATGAGACAGTTTTGTAATATATTCAGTAATTCTACACCAAATCCTTTTTATACTGTACTAGTAATTTTGCCACATAGTATACAGTCTCAATCTCAAAAATGAAGTTCAATTTTCCAAGAAAAAGAATGAAACTAAAAAAAAAAAAAACAGAACAATTCAATTTAATAACATCTGACATTTAGCAATAGCTTAGTAACCACCAAACCAGTTTACTTCATGCTTGGCTTGTGGTTAAACTTTTAGCACAAACACATTTCTAGACATAAAAGGAAAAGAGCATTTTATGAAGTTCACCTGATTTTTAAAAATCACATCTGAAAATCATTCATTGAAGAAAGCTGCAAACCCAGGACTTGCAAAGCCATGCTGCCTTCAAAATGAATGGGATCAAAGGGTTTAAAGAACGTTAAATACTTTCAGACAGGAAGACACCACATCAAGAGGCTATCACAAGTGACCACCGTTAGAGGATAAATCATCTTTGTTAAACTGAGCTGTTTATACATCACTTTTATTTTATTTTTTTCTGATGATAAAAGTAACACTTGCCAATTGCAGAAAAACTAAACATATAAAGTTACAAAGAAAAAATTAAATCATCAGACATAATCACTGATAAATGTTGATGAATTTTCTTCTGATTTATTTTCTCTGCATGTGTTTTAGTTGAGCTTTTTTATATATAAAAACTGTGCACTGTTTTTCATATCTAATATTTAAACATAAGCTTTTTCACTAGTTTATTACAAATACTTCATTATACATCCTCCGAATGGCTATACATTTCACCTAACTCTTTCCCCAATTTGACTGTCAACATTGTATTTATTTTTTTACTATTTTAAACTATTGCTACATTAAATGTTCCTGGAACTTGGAAAACTGTTAGGTTTTGGAGGTGGGGTGGGCAATTCAAATAGGGCTTATCCTCATGAGTGAAATTAAATGGTATGAACGTTTTAAGGTGTTGTTACATACTGCCAAATTCTCTACAACATCATAAATCTGATACATAAAGAGATAAACCACTCCCTATGCTATGTATATGATAGTCACTGAAAACCTATTCCATCTAATGAACCACAGTGATCCAATGCCAAGATATGAAATAGATCCAGATTTACATTTTCAATTTTTAATACATAATCTGGCCCCACTAAATTGTGTAATAATTTTATAGATATGTCAATGTTCTCTAAAAGACAGTAAGTGTCCTTTTTCTAGTTCTTAGAGAACATTGCGTTTTTTTTTTAAACCTGATTTTATTAGATGCCAAAACCTTGCAACAGTCAAGAGATAAATGCTGAACTTAAATATTTCATCTTATTAATTTCAGTCATCTCCACTCAAATGCAAAGATCCTTTCTCTGAAATCTAATCTAATCTAAATCTAATTTATTAATAGCAGGACACAGTAAAACTATAGGCCTGTCCCTACAGATTGAGGAAATGTATTGGCTGAAACTTCCATTTCATATTCTTAAGCTGCTGAAGACTTTCAACAACAGAGACCATGAGGAGAGCTCAGCAAAAGGGAAGAAAGAAAGTTAATGGCAAAATGAGAAGGGTGAACACCCAGAGACACACACCTTGGCCAAAATCATAAGATATTTTTCAGACCTAATTCCAACAGGTTGAGGCAATGGAAAGCACTTTTTTGGGTCTTGTTTCCTAGGGCTTCCTGAGAGGTTTAATGTCTGAGCTTCAGGGAATCCTCATGAACTACAGTGGACTCATTTAGAACATTTGATAAAAGACTGAAATGTTCAGAATCAAACTCCAAAGCCTTTATTGACAAACTTTCAGTACTGAAATGAAGTGTTGGTATCAAAACATGATTATAGGTAAAATTACAACAAATTATTCTGTCTAGTTACGGATGAATAACAATGAAACACTTAAGGAAATGGGAAAATAAAACACCACCGTGTGACTTGAGGCAGATATGAAAGATAGCAATACGTGCACGTTTCTAAGCAGCTCTTTTCATTAAAATGCCAAATGGATCCTCTGCAAGGAAGCCATCCCCCATCCCAGTGTATCAAGGGCAGAACTACAAAGCCAGAATGAATGTAGTGATATCTAATTCTATCTTGCTCTACAACTTACAGGAAATTGCCCTGTGTTTCATTTTTTAATTTAATTCAACAGGCATATATGAGCACCAGCTCCGAGCTGAGCACACTGCTAAGTACTGAGGACACAAACACGGATAAAATGTAATTTCTTTCCTCAAGGCAGTTATTATCTAGCATTATTTTAGGGCAGAAAATAAAAGCTACACTAGAACCAATTGGGTACTCTCGTACGTATTTCAGTAAGTACACATTTTATTTTTTTCTACAGACACAAATAATTCAAGTGGATTCATACAGACATTATCTCACTTAATGTCCACAAAAAACCCTGTATAGGGGTATTTTTGTTGTTCCCATTTAGTAGACAAACACACACAGGCTCAGAGTCATGTGGCAGGTACCAAGAAGAGCCAAGTTTCTAGACAAAGTTCCCTTATGACTCCAAAACATAAGGCCGGAGATTCAGATAATTCAGATGCCACCCTTCTGATATTGCAAGCATCAGAGTTGAAGATATCTTGGTAAATAATGTAATTAAATAGACTTGATTACTGAGACAGACACATAAGAGCATCATCTCTTTAGAACAGCTACTTCATTTCCACAGAGCACTTCCTGATTATCCACTGTCAGCATCTTTATGCTGATGATTGCCAAATTCATGTCTCCCAAAGACTTCCCATCTGAGTGCCAGGTTATATAACCAGTGTGTACTTGACATTTCCACTTGGCTATCAAATAAGCATCTTGATTCCCACTGATGTTTTCCCAAAAATATACTTCTTTCCTTAATTCTCCATTTCAGAAAATTATTCCATAATTTTATGTAATTGCTTGATAAAAATCTATGAACAATTCTTGATTTCTCATATTTCCTACTTTTTCCTCATCCAACCCATCCTCAAATGCCTTCAGTTATACCTCCAAAATAAAGTTTGAATTTTTCTACTTGTCTTTATCTCTATTCCTACCACTCTTGTCTAAAACACTGTATATCCCATATATATTCTTATTGTAGCTTTCTACATGATCTTCCTACTGTACTTCAGCCCTATCCCTTCAAAAAATTCATCGATTAACTCAATGTATTTATTAAGAGCATCCTGTGTGCTAGTGACATTTCCATCTGCTGTGGATACAAAAACAACAAAATCTTAATTGTGATACATAGAACTTGCAGTCCAGTGGCAACAGCAGACGATACACAATAAGTAAATATATATAGCATATAAGGTGGTGGTAAGTACTAAGGAGAAAAATTAAGAGAACGAGAGGGATGAGAAATGCCAGGTGAGAGTAGGGAAATAGAGTAGTTGAATCCATTCTTGATACAGCTAAGAGGGTTATAATTTTTTTGGTATAAGTCCGTTCGTGTTGCTGCATACCTTAAAAACCTCCTAATGAGTCACATTAAACTTAGAGTAAAATTCAAAATCCTTACTTTGGTTTAGAAGATTCTCATACTCTCTCTCCTGCCTGCCTTTCCAACTTCTCCCTCATCACTAGACTGTACATGGTAGCTTCTCAGCACTCTAAATATTTCTGCCTCAAGGCCTTTGCATAGCTGTTTCCCTTGTCTGCAGCACTCTATCTCGGATCTACTTTTAGCAGGCTCCTTCTCTTCCTTAGGTCTCAGCTCAGATGTCACCTCCCAAGATGCCTTTCTTGGACATCCTATCTTAGCAAAACCATCTGTTAAGCCTTTCTTACCTTATTTAGTTCCTGTATGGCACCTATCACAATTATTTTGAATACATATTTTCTTACACTTTTTTATTATCTGTTTTCCCCCACTGGAATGTATGCTGCATAAAGGCAGTCCCTCACGCTCTGTCTATTCACTGAATCTTCCCCAACACAGAATTGTGCCTGGCACAGAGAAAGCACTTTGTAAATTATTGTTCATTGATTGAATGAGTGGATATAAATTCCAATTCCAATTGTTTTCATTCAGCAAAATTTATTGAACATATACTGTGTGCCAGACATTGGAATAATTCTTGACATTTGACAGGTCTGTATGATGCAAGCTAATTACCCTATTTTACTTAGAATTAGAGAAATGTGAAATTCTAGTGCTAAAACGACTTTAAAAATGATTTTTTAAAAACATCTTCAGTAAACTGAAGCTAAAAGACATTGAACAATATGTCTAAATCATATCTTAACAAGAGTACAGTAGAAACACTTACCCCAGCTGAAGACATCTCACTTCAGATGAGATGAGTACATTGCCTCTTATACAATGGGAACATTGTAGTGAGAATGTGAGAAGCAAAATGTCTCAGACCGCAGAATGATGTTGTGAATTTAGGGAATGTTCGCACAAGACATCAAATGATGTCAGTGTTAAATGTAAACTGTACGTTTTTGCATATTTTAAGTACAGTCAATAGACAACAACTGTAGGGTATGCAAAATTCCACCTCCATCCACTTAGGGTCTCTGCCGAACCCAAGAATTAAATTGACATAAGGTAAACTAACAGGAAAAAAGCATATATATTTATTTAAATAAGTTTTATCTGATATGGAAGCCCTCCTGAGCAAATGAAGACCCAAAGAAGCACTTAAAGTCAATCATGTACATACTGAATTGGACAAAGAATAATAATCTGTAAAATGTGATAAGGCAAAGAGGCTTGGGCTAGAGTAGTTAATTGGGTAGAGATGTGAGTAGGAAGATAAGGGTTAGTTTAACAAGGTTTGTTTATATTGATTTTTCTCAGCTTCAACTTTTCGTTCTTGATGAGAATGTTATTTTATTTTGGTATAAGGATGACCATCTTTCACATGGCAATTTCATCTTCTACTCTTAAGAAACAGAATGGTTAGAGTGATCTTTTTTCAACTTTTGGATTTTTAAGTAACTTTATTGTTTTAAATTTTTAATGATTGTGGCTACATAACAGTTGTACATATTTATGGGATACATGTGATATTTTGATACAAGCATACAAAATATGTAATGATTAAATCAGGAATATCCATAACCTCAAGCATTTATCATTTCTTTGTGTTAGGAACATTCCAATTCCATTCTTTTAGTGATTTTGAAATATGCAACAAATTATTGTTAACTATATCCTCTCTATTGTGCTCCCAAACACTAGATATTATTCCTTCTATCTAACTGTATTTTTCCACCCATTAACCACCTCTTCCTTATCCCCCCCACCACTATACTTCCCAGCCTCTAGTAACCACCATTCTATCCTCTATCTCCATGGGTTCAACTTTTTCTTTTTTTAAGCTCCCACATGTGAGTGAAAACATATGATATTTGTCTTTCTGTGCCTGGCTTATTTCACTTAACATAAAGACTTCCTGTTCCATCCAGGTTGCTGTAAATGATGAGATTTTATTCTTTTTTATAACTGAATACTATTCCGTTGTGTATGTATACCACATTTTCTTTATCAATTCATTTGTTGATGGACATAGGTTGATTTCATATCTTAGCTATTATGAATAATGCTGCAATAAGCGTGGGAATACAGATATCTCTTCAATATACAAACTGATTTCCTTTCTTTTAGATATATACCAGCAGTGGATTGCTGGGTCATATGGTCATTCTAATTTTTAGTTTTTTGAGGAAACTCCATCCTATTCTCTGTAGTAGCTGCAGTAATTTACATTCCCACCAACAGTGGACAAGGGTTCCCCTTTCTCCACATCATCTCCAGCATTGGTCATTGATTGTCTTTTTTATAAATGCCATTTTAATTGGAGTGAGATGACATCTCAGTGAGGTTTTAAAATGTATTTCTCTGATGATTAGTGATGCTGAGAATTTTTTCATATACCTGTTGGCCATTTGTATGTCTTCTTTTGAGAAATATCTATTCAGATCTTTTATAAATTATTATTTTAAAATATTATGGGGGTAATGCTTCGGTTACATACATTGCCTTTGCACTGCCTCAGTCAGAGCTACAAGCATGCCCATCCCCAGACAGCACACACTGCACCTGTTACTTGTGAATTTACACATCTCCTCCTCCCCCTCCCAGCCGCCCAACACCCAATGAATATTACTTCCACATGTGCACATAAGTGTTGATCAGTTAGGACCAATTTAACGTTGAGTACATGTGGTGCTTGTTTTCCTATTCTTATGATACTTCACTTAGAAGAATGGGCTCCAGTACTTTCGCCATTTTTAATTGAATTATTTGGTTTTTTCCTACTGAATTGTTTGAGTTCCTTCTATATTCTGGCTATTAATCCCTTGTTATATGGGTAGATTGTAAATATTTTATCCCATTTTGGGGGTATCTCTTCACATTGTTGATTATTTTCGTTACTGTGCAGAAGCTTTTTAGCTGGATATGATCCCATTTGTCCATTTTTGCTTTGGTTGCTTGTGCTTTTGAGGTCTTACTCAAAAAGTCTTTATCAAGACCAATGTCCTAAAGCATTTTTCTAATGTTTTCTTCCATAGTTTCATAGGTTCAAGTCTTAGATTTAAATCTTTAATACATTTTTATTTGATTTTTGTATGGTGATAGATAGGTGTCTAGTTTCATTCTTTGCATGTGGATATCCAGTTTTCCCAGCACTATTTGTGGAAGAGACTGTCCTTTCCCCAGTGTATGTTCTTGGCTCCTTTGTCAAAAATGAGTTAGATGTAAATGTATGGATTTATTTCTAGGTTCTCTAATCTTTTCCCTTGGTCTATGTGTTTGTTTTTATGCTAGTGCCATGCTATTTTGGTTACTATAAGTCTGCAGTATAATTTGAAATCAAGTAATGTGATGTCTCCAGGTTTGTCCTTTAATTAAAAATAGTCCATATGCCATAACAGTGTATTTTGGGATGACATATTTTTAACTTCTTCACAATTTTCATTTGCAAGATTTTTCTGGGAATTCCTCAAAGGACATATACTTAAGGGGCATTGTGATGATCAGATTTTCAACTAGGCTGGATAGATTGGTGATGCAGGGACAAACTTTGAAGAATCCAAAATTTCATGTTTAGAAGTACAAGATTAACTACCATAACCTCCTTTCTCTCCAAAGACTATAGTAAATGAAGACATAGTAATAACAATGATATAAATATCAATTAAGAGAATGGGGTTTTGAGAGGAGAGAATAGAGAATAGATTCCAAGAAATATCTAGAACATGAAGAGTGCACACAGGTATATAACTGAGGAAGGTGGGCAGAGGAAGCATAGCCTGGAGTTCTCAGAGACACACACACAGGTGAGGCAAAGGCAATTTCTCTGCTGAGACCCAAGAGGCTTATACCCTAGAAATGGCAAGTACTTAGGAAGGCAGGGGTAAGAAATAAACCTGAAAATTGTGAGATAACCTGAAAGTTTGTATGTAAGAAAGTTGACTTGATACCTAAAGTTTAAAACTCACTGGCTAAGTTTCTCCCAGGGAATGATTCAAAAATTTCCTCCCTAAAGAAACTGAAATGCCCCAGAGATATCCTGTCACATGCAGAACACCACAGTGTAATGGCCAGATCCCCACTCAATCTACTGAAATAGCACCACCAATGGAACATCAAATCTACCTACCATGGACTAGTATTAGTTTTTTATTGTTTCATTTGTAAACATAAACAATCAAAAGCTATCAAACTTTTGAGGAAAACTTGTAATATAAAAGCGAGAAAAAGAGAGGTAAACCAAAAGGGAAAAAAAATCACTCCAGAGGAAAAAGAGTTAGAGACAATTCAGAGAACAAAATAAATATATAATTTCTTAAAAATATTAATTAAAATCTCCAGACAGATAAAACTATTATAAATATGAATAACATAAAAAGGTATCCCATTTCTTAGAAATAAAAAATACAATCACCCAAACTATAAATTCATGAACCATAAAGTTTTATTTAATAAAGAAATCTCCCTGAAATCAAATAATTAGAAAAAGAGATATAAGAGATGATCTTTTCTGATAAGAGACATAGAGGATCAATCCAGAAAAATTAATATCCAGTTAACAAAATTTTCAAGAAGACAATACTGAAAAAAAAGAGAGAGAGAGTTATTACAGAAAAAAAAAATTTAGAACTGAAGGACCCATCAAGGAACCTGAAAAATGAGTGAAAATGGACTCAAATAGGCAAATTTAAGTGAAATATTATAACACCAAATTTAAGGAGAAGATTTTAAAGAAATCCAGAGGGAAAACAGACCATCAACAAAGAAGAAACAAGGCAGTAGCAGAATTTTCAACAGCAGTGCTGAATGCTAGAAAGCCATTGTTTTGAAGCAATATCTTCAAAGTTATAAGGAAAATTTATCTGTAGCCTTGAACTCTACACCTATACAAACTATTGATTATATAAAAGAGTAGAATGAAGACATTTTCAGACTCAAAAAATGTACCTTTCTACCACCTTTCCATAGGAAGTTACTTAATATGTGATTTCTGCAAAAGGAGAAAGTAAACTTAGAAAAATGAAGGCAAGAAAATAGATCCAACCCAGAAAAAACAGAGAAGAAGAATCTGTATAGCAGTGGTGCATCACATATAGATTTCATTGGTGCAAATTGGAAAAGACAAGAGAGAACTCCAGGATCATGGTAAAATGTGGTTGAGATGAAATACCAGAGATAATGAGGATTTGAGAAAAAAGTGAAACTATGAAAAAAGACAGAGTGTAAGCAAAGAAAAGTAATTGTAAGCTGGAAAGAACAAAAATTACACAGGAAAAGAATGTTATAATAGTAAATGGTTTTTCAATAAATATATTTATATAATCATAGCAATATATTGATACCATTTATCAGTTTGACCAAAAGTAGCAGTGAATCATATGAGCAGGACAGAGGACTATATAGTACTGGCCTATAAGGGAATTAGTAGATACTATTTAGATTGATAAAGAAAAATATGCTTTCATTAGCACATTAATAAAAGATATGGGAGTAAGTAAGAGTAAATAAATGAAAGAGTAAAACATGTCTCTGGATAGTGGATCTAAAATAAGGGAGTAAATAAGCAAGGTCAGTCACCTTTCACTATGACTCTTCCATTCTGCTTGTGTCATCTGCATATGTCGCATTTTTACATAAAATTATTTATTTTCCCTAAAAGATTTGCATTTAAAACTTTCATTCAATCATGCAAGTTGAACGCTTAGTTCATATGGAACCAGTGGAGTCAACCTCACTTTCAATTATTTACTCTTGCTTCCTTTTAGAAGTTGAAAACATTTTTTAAAATAATAGCAATAAAAAATTTAAAGGAATAAAAATTTATGTAAGACAAGAGCTGTGAGAGATAAAGACAAACCTAGTGCATCTAAAGCGCAGGCACGAGGCAGTCAGAAACCACTTTCCTGAAAAGAACAGTCAGATAAGAACAAAGAAATAAGGGTAACCGATGACAACTCTGAGTTTTCCCTGAACCTTCTGATCCAGGAAAACAGCAATGGTTAAAGAAATCCCTCCACATTTTGTGTTCCAGAAACTATCTTACTGCAAAGAAAGATACTTCTCTATGTAACTTAGGTAAGACTCACAGATGTCCCTCTTGTTTACCTACGACAAGGCCAGACACAGAACCTTGAAATTTCTATTCTTTGTCTCACAAATGATTAGTTGACTGTTTTATCTCCACTGGTTAAGTTTCTCCTCTTCCTCCAGACCCCTGGCTGTTGATCCACACTCAACCTTAGCCAGCATAGAAGTCTCAGCCTTCTTAACAGCCTCTCCTGAGAATATACTAACCTCAGTGTAAAACATTCTCTGATCTTGTATCCTTTCACAGCCGTTCACTCATCCCATTTCCCCACACCTGGTTCTTGTTAATCCTTGTTTATCCCTTCCTCTAAAAGAACCCTGCCTAAACAGTTACCTTACCAGCTTTAGTGGAGCCTGAGGGCAAGCCCACCCAACCCAGTACCCAGCCTCACCCATCCACCCACCTCAGCTATGACAAAGCATAAAAGAATAAGGACTCACCTGGAAGTTCCAGGGTCCCACCCATGACCTGGGGCATTGGAGTGCTCCTCCTAAGAGATTATAGCCAGTCACAAAAACAACACTGCAGCTTGTTCCTTCTAGCAAATGCCATCTACTGACAGAGAGGTCAATTTGCACAGCCCTTTACAGCATTTACTGACTCAATCATACATGGTGAGGTCGTTTCTCACCCACAAGTGCCACCTAACGTCTCAGAAATTTAACTGGGCATGCCATTACAATTCACACTGCTAAGAAGACCATAGGGTTGGAGAAAGAGAAAGGATTTTAAAGGCCTCCATAATCTCTCATCAAAGAGAGACAGGGAATCTGCCCACACACATAGCTGACCACTCTTACAGCCTACAAACAACTAGTAACTGAGAAAACCATCACGCTGAGAATTTCTATAACCGAGGTATCTATCCAGAACCTAGATCTCCGTTAAAGTGTTCACAAACAAAGCCAAAGTTTCTAACCCAACATACGCTACAAACACACACATACAAGTGGGAATGGGAAGGGGGAGAAAGCTCCATCTAAACAAAAGAACATCCAAAAGCAACAACTTCTCCAAATGAGAAGGAATCAGCCAAAAAACTCTGGAAGTATGAAAAATCAGAGCCAAAGAACACCCCCAAAATGGAACACCAGCTCTCTAGCAACGGATACTAATCAAAATGAAAATATTGAAATGACAGGTAAAGAATTCCAAATATAGATTATAAGGAAGCTCAACAAGCCCTTTTCTGACTAACCATTGGAATGCTTACAGATCTCGTGCCCAAGCATTGTCCCTATTGTGATAGTCTCCCTTTGCCTATTGCAGAAGTCTCTTTTCCCTTTTGCAATGAAGTCGTTCCTTACCTAAGTCTGGATTTGTTTTTTGTTTGATATGGATCAAAGGTTTAAAAAGTAAATATAGACTCTGGAAAGAGGCAAAGGAAAAAAATGAGAAAGAAGTGACAGAAAGAAGACAGAATTCCTTGGAGAAATTAGAATTAACACCCATACTGTTGTGTCCGGAAGGGAGGAAAGCTTGCAAAGTCATTGAGATTTCAAACTGATATCAGAAAAAGCATACACATGAAGTGTCCAAATAAAACAAAAACCTTCTTGCACTCCTTGATACAAAATAGGGCTAGAGATAATGACTATAGCTAGGATGGGAAGGTAGAAGGCAGGGCAGTGGTCAAAAGAAGTGCAGGGCCAGGGCCTACTGGATAGACCTGCAGTCTACCTATGAGCGATGACAGGTAGCATCTGGAAGGTACCATGCTGAATGTTAAAGCAGCACCATTGAAATCCAAGCTGTCAACCCTTGTTGATCAAAATAACTGTCAATCCTCTCCTTTCAGGCATGCCTCACAATGGCACCATAATGAGAACCTCAATGTGTGCAGAATCTGAAGTTGTACAGGAGTCATTAAAAAAACACCTTTTAGGCTGCAATCCTTCTGATCCTACTTCTCAGTAAAAGAGGTGAAGCCTTAGGCACAGAAAAGTAAGCCTCTCCTGCTACTCATTAAATATTGTTAGGGCAACTCTGCAGGGAAGTTTCTGATCTTTTTCCCTGAGGCACTAATTCAAGAAAGAGGGGGAAGCAGGGGGACCCATCTTTCAATGACATGCATTTGCAACAAGCAAAGTAAACTCATCATTATCATTATCATTATCATCCTTAGTATAAAGAACATTGCAGCCGAACCTTTGTTTTCAGATTTGGTGAATTAGTCTAAAGTAGGATTCTCAGCTAGTAAGTAGGAAGGGATAATATTCTTGGTATTATGCAGAAACAAAGTGGTTGATTTTTATAATACAGTTAATAATTTACAGCAAACCGCATCTATTTCATGCCCCTATGCCCTTTATGTCATTTTATGTCCTTACACTTTATTATGCACGATAATGTAAAAAAAAAAAAAAAGCATCTGTTCATTGCAGGTTATTTACATATTGAAAATTTGGGAACAACCAATTTGGGATTGGTGTAAAAAATTGTAGGATATTCATAAAACATAGCAGATAAGTATATATTGACATAAGAGGATAGCTGCAATATATTATTGACAGTAAAACCCCAGTTACAGGATGAGACACACACACACACACACACAGAGATATTCCAAAAGGAGAGATGTTGAACCACTAATTGTAGCTCCCTCTAGAAAGTGGAATTATGAGATAGAAAGGGGTAAAAGTATGACTTTTCAATATTTTTTGTTTCATATATTTTGGTATTCTTTTTTTATAACTTCAGGCTCCTTTGATAATTCAAAATAATTTTGATGAAAAAATAAATGTCAATCAACAGACAAATGTTATTCTCTGAGAAAATGCCTCGTTTGTTTCCAACATGATGACCCTTTCACAGAGAATATAAAGTATGGAACCCTGTTTTACAACCCATGGAACAGCTACACTGCCAAAACAGTGAAGATACTTAAAAGTCTGGAAAAACTAGCAAGGCCAGAATTAAAATATAGCCTTTGAAGTATGTATGCCTCAGCCAAGGAGAATAAAAGTCACTAGCAGTCATGATTAGGAAGAAAACTATATCAGAATTTTTGCCACGTTTAGAAATGTGTTGCTTTTATTTGCTTTAATCTGGTTTTGTTATTTATTACTCCTCTGCTCATATGCATGCTTTATTATCCCCTCAGACTTCGCACACAAAATACAATTTCAAAAATAAAATTGTGATGAATTTCAAGAGGGTGAGAGTAGAGTTTTTAACCAAGAGTGGGGCCCTTCTGAAAATAGAGCCCTGTGAAAATAGACTTGTCACACCCCTATAAAGCTGGCCCTGGGTTACCCCTTGAAAAATGCAAGAAGTTGACATACTACCATGTAGCAGGGTCAATAGGAAATTTGGGAACTTATAGGCTAGGAGTATGAGAAATATATGAGGGAAACAGGCTGAGCTGTTCTGCTGTATAAAGAGTAGTCTGAAAACAGCAACCACAGCGGTTTTGAAGTTTATTGCACACCTATTTTGTTGTTTGCTAATGAATTTTCAGCTTGTTTTTTAATAAACTATTTCCTTGATGATGAGCTAAAAAGTAATAAGTGCATGTTTATTTAAAAATAAGTATTGAAGTTCTTCTTCAGGAAAATTGACGATGTACACATAATTTGCAATGTGTTTGTCAGTGTTCACCATCTACATTTGGAGCCATGGTGATTTATTGACTCCTTGAAAACCAGAAAATGTCAGAATCTGCTGAAAAAACATCAGCATCCACTTCAAAAGTTAATGGCTATTTTAAGAAAAATGTGCTCAAAGACAACAGTTTAGCATGCACATCTGTACAACTCTATGAAGTATAACTTTTCATTATTAAAATACTATTCTTCTAAATGAATTTCACTTATTATTATAAACCTCCAAATTGTGATATGATAGCTATTAGTGGGCTGGCTCCATTAACTGCAAAACTTTGTTAATAGTGAAATGATGTCAGTTATATATAATATTAGTATTATGTGTACAAGCAGAAAAAACAATTCTAATAATGGTTTAACGATTTCATCCAAATCACAGAATAAAAATGAAGTTTTAAAAAGTTTTTTCAATGACGAAACATTTGACCTTACTTTTAATCAAATTTAGTAAAATATAATTTAAATATGATAAAAAAATTCACCCATTTTAAGTGCACTAATAATGAATTTCAGCAAATGTGTACACTTAGGTAACCACCACCACAATGAAGATCCAGAACATTTCCACCATCTCAAAATGTTTGCTACTAACTCTTGCTACTCAAGCCTCTAGCCCCAGACAATCACTGATCTGCCGCCACTATAAATTAGTTCTATCTCTTCTAGAATGTAATATAAATGGAATTATACAGTATATACTCTTTCGTGTCTGGGTTCTTTGGCTCAGCATGACATTCATTTATGTTTTTGCATGTATCATTAGTTTGTTCTTTTTGTTGATGAGTGCTATTCAATTGAATTAATGCATCCTGATTTGTTTATTCATTTACCTGTTGACAATTGAGTATTTTTCATTTCAGGTCTACTGAGCTATCAGGATCATTCTTATAAAGATCCTTTTGTGGACATATATTTTTTTTCCTCTTGGTTAAATATGTAGAAGTAGGTTTTCTGAGTCACATGCTAAGTGTGGGTTTCATTTTATAAGGATTTGCCAAAATATTTTCCATAATAGTTGTACATCTTTCTACTCCCACAATGAATGAGACTTCTGAGTGCTTCACATCTTTGCCAACATACAAAAAGGAAATCCCTCTATCATGCCAGGAAGTATATAGAAAGTATATAGTTATAGCTCATTGTGGTTTTAATTTGCATTACCCTGATGACTAATGATGTTCTGTATCTTTTTATATGCTTATTGGTTATTCCTATGTAAAGTTTTATGAAGTGTATATTCAAATATTTTGCCATTTTCTTTGTTGTGTTGTCTATACATTCACTACCAAATAGCAAGTGTTTGTTATAAGCTATAGATATAAGTGCTTTGTCCTATAAATGTTACCAATATGTTTTCCCAGTCTGTGCCTTACATTTACATTTTTAATTGTATCTTTTAAAAAGCAAAAATTTATAAATTCGGTAAAATCCAATTTATCAACTATTAATATTTTATTTGTTGTGTGTGTGTGTTTGTGTATCCTGATAAGAAAGATTTGTGTGCTCCAAGGTTATCCAAGGCTTATTCTTCTAAAAGCACTAGAATTTAACTGTTACATTTAGATATATGATCCACTTTGAGTTGATTTTTGTGTATAATGTAAAGGCATCCAGTTGTGAAAAAGGCCATACTTTTCCTGCATTGAATTTACCTTGATACATTTGAACTTTTATGTGTGGGTCCATTTCTGGATTTTCTATTCTTGTTCCATTGGTTTATATGTGTATCCTTTCTGAAATACCACATTGCCTTGATTTCTATAGCTCCACAGGAAATATTAAAATCAGGTAGATTATGTCTTCTAACTTTGTTCTCTTTTTAAAATTGTTCTGGCTATTCCAAGGTCTTTGCATTTACATTTAAATTCTAGTATACTTATCTATTTCTACTAAAAAAAAATCCCTGCTGATTTTAATATGTTTCTCAATTATTTAGATCTCCTTTAATTTCTCTCATATGGAGTAGTTTTCATGGGCATGAATATGTTTTGTTAAATTTTTCCTAAGTATTTCTTGTATTAATAACTTGATGCTATTATAGATGATATTTTTAAAAGTTATATTTTCCAACTGTTTGTTGCTTATATGTAAAAGTGTAATGGGATTTGCAGGCTGAACTTTCATCCTGAAATCTTTATAAATGCATGCACGAATTCTAGTAGTTGTTCTATAGATTCATTAGGATTTTTTACATACATAACATCATCTTAAAATAAATAAACTTTTCCTCCTTCATTCTAATCTATGTAGGGTTTTCTTTTCATTAATTTATTTTTATTTCTTTATTGCAAGAGAAAGGTCACCGTTGCCTTATTCCTGATTTTAGTGGAAAGTGTTCAGGTTTTGCCACTAAATATGTTGCTAACTTGCTTTTTTCATAGATAATCTTTGTAGTATTAAGGAAGTTTCTTTCTACTCCTACTTAGCTAAGTGTTTTTATAACAAATTGGTCTTACATTTTATCATATGTTTTCTACACATGTTAAAACAATCATATTTTTTTCTCTCTTGTCTGTTAATGTGATATATTACACTGGTTGACTCATGCAATAGGTAGTCTTTTGTGACTTACTTCTTTCACTTAGTGTAATGTTTTCAAGTTTCATATATGACATAGCATATTTTAGTACATTATTTTCATTGTCAAATGATATTCCATTTATGGAATATTATAGATATACCAAATTTGATTTATCCATTCATCACTGAATAGACATTTAGATTATTTTCACTTTTTGGTATTGTGTATGAGGCTATCATGAAGAGACATGTACAAGTTTACATGTGGACATGTGGTTTAATTTATTTTGGGTATAAACCTAGGAGTGGAATTTCTGGGCAATATGATAACATTTTTACCACTTTTTAAACTATATTCCAGAGTGGCTGCACCATTTTACAATACCACCAGCAGTCAATGGAAGTTCCAATTTCTCTACATCACAGACATTTATTATTGTCTGTCTTTTTCATTTTAGCCATCTTAGTGTGAAATATTGTCTTTAATGGTTTTTATTTGTGTTTCCCCAATGACTGATATTTAACATATTTTCATATAATTATTGGCCATTTGTAAACCTTCAAAGAAATATTTTTTAAATCCTTTGGCCATTTTTTATATTGGATTATTTGTCCTTTTGTTGTTGAGTTCCTTATATTATGGACACTGTATCTTCTCAGGTATATAATTTGCAAATATTTTTATCTCATTCTGTGGTTTGTCTTTTCATTTTCTTGTTGATATTCTTTGAAGCACAAAAGATTTTAACTTTGATAATATCCAGCTTATTTTTTTCTTTTGTTGCTTGTGCTTTTGTGTCAGATCTAGGAAACCATGGCCTAATCCAAAGTCATAATGATTTCCATGTGTGTATTTTTCTAAGAATTTTATAGTTTTCACTCTTAGTTTAGGTCTTTGATCTATTTTGCATTAATTTTTTGTATATGATGTGTGGTAGGGATCCAACTTTATTTTTTTGCATGTAGATATCCAGTTCTCCCAGAGCCAATTGCTGAAAAGATTACTTTTTCTCCATTTAACTGTTTTGGTACCCATGTTGAAAATCCTTTTACCAGCCCCACATGCTCTTGATTACTGTCCTTTTGTAGTCAGTTTTGAAATCAGGAAGTATGACTCTTTTAGCTTTATTCTTTTTAAGACTGTTTGACTAATCTGGGGCCCTTAAATTTCCATATGAATGTTAAGATCATTTTGTCAACTTCTGCAGAGAAGTCAGCTGGGATTTTTTTTTTTTTTTTTTTTTTGAGAAAGAGGCTCACTCTCTTGCCCGGACTACAGTGAGTGCCGTGGCGTCAGCCTAGCTCACAGCAACCTCAAACTCCTGGGCTCAAGCAATCCTTCTGCCTCAGCCTCCCGAGTAGCTGGGACTACAGGCATGCACCACCATGCCCGGCTAATTTTTTCTATATATTTTTAGTTGGC
>CAUYRT010000291.1:0-17306 GCA_963574885.1 Lepilemur ruficaudatus
CAATGGCCAACAAACATATGAAAAAATGCTCAACATCTGTAATCATCAGGGAAATGCAAATCAAAACCACAATGAGATATCACTTATCTCCAGTGAGAATGGCCTTTATCAAAAAGTCGCAAAACAATAAATGTTGGCACGGATGCGGAGAGATAGGAACACTCCACACTGCTGGTGGGACTGCAAACTAGTGCAACCCCTGTGGAAAGCAATATGGAGATACCTTAAAGCGATACAAGTAGATCTACCATTTGATCCAGCAATCCCATTACTGGGCATCTACCCAAAAGAACAAAAGACACTCTATAAAAAAGACACTAGCCACTCGAATGTTTACAGCAGCACATTTTACAATTGCAAAGTTGTGGAAAAAACCCAAGTGTCCATCAATACACGAGTGGATTAATAAAATGTGGTATATGTATACCATGGAGTACTATTCAGCTATAAGAAGCAATGGTGATATAGCACCTCTTGTATTTTCCTGGATGGAGCTGAAACCCATTCTTCTAAGTGAAGTTTCCCAAGAATGGATAGACAGGCACCACATGTACTCACCAGCAAGTTGGTATTAGCTGATCAACACCTAAGTGGACACATAGGAACAACTTTATCGGGTGTCAGGCAGATGAGTGGGGGAGGAGGGGATAAGTATATACATACATAATGAGTGTGATGTGCACCATCTGGGGGATGGTCAGGCTTAAGACTCTGACTGGAGTGGGGCAGGGAGGCAAGGGCAATGTATATAACCTTAACATTTGTACCCCCATAATATGCTGAATTTTAAAAAAAGTAAATAAATAAACAAATTAAAAAATTGTGAAAATGTCTGTACTACCCAATGTGATCTGCAGATTCAATGGAATCCCTATCAAAATACTAATATCTTTTTTTGCAGATCTAGCAAAAATAATTTTACTCTTTGAATGGAACCAGATAAGACCCCATATAGCAAAAGCAACCTTAAACAAAAAGAACAAATTGGAGGCATCAATTTCCCAGACTTTAAGCTATGACTACAAGGCTCTAGTAACTAAAACAGCATGAAACTGGTACAAAAATAGAGCACAGACCAATGGAACAGAACTTAGAACCCAGATATAAAACCATCCTCATATAGCCATCTAATCTTTGACAAAGCAGACAAAAACATACACTGGGGAAAAGAATCCTTATTCAATAAAGGATGCTGGGAAAATTGGATAGCCACATGTAGAGGACTGAAACAGGGTCCACATCTTTCACTTCTCACAAAAATCAACTCACAGTGGATAACAGATTTAAACCTAAGGCATGAAACTATAAGAATTCTAGAAGATAATGTTGGAAAAACTCTTACAGAAATTAGCCTAGGCAAAGAATTTAAAAAGGCAATCACAGCAACAACAAAGATAAATAAATGGGACCTGATCAAATTGAAGACCTTCTGCACAGCCAAAGAAACAATCATTGGAGTGAGTAGACAGCCTACAGAGTGGAAGAGAGTGTTTGCATGGTATACATCCAATAAAGAGCTGATAACTAGAATTCATAAGGAACTCAAGCAAATCAGGAAGAAAAAAATCAAACAACCCCATTAAAAAGTGGGCAAATGACATGCACAGAAACTTTTCAAAAGAGGATAGACTAGTGGCCAACAAACACATGAAGAAATGCTCAACATCTCTAATCATTAGGGAAATGCAAATCAAAACCACAATGAGATATTGCTTATCTCCAGTGAGAGTCGATTTTATTAAAAAGTCCCAAAACAACAAATGCTGATGTGGATGCAGAGAGATAGGAACACTCATACATTGCTGATGGGACTGCAAACCAGTACAACCTCTATGGAAAGGAGTATGGAGATACCTGAAAGAACTAAAAATAGAACTACCATCTGATCCAGCAATCCCACTACTGGGTATTTACCCAAAGGAAAAAAAGAGAATCTATAAAAAAAGACACCTGCACTTGAATGTTTATAGCAGCACTATTCACAATTGCAAAGATGTGGAAAAAACCCAAGTACCCATCAATACATGGGTGGATTAATAAAATGTGGTATATGTATACCATGTAGTACTACTCAGCCATAAAAAAATGGTGAACTAATATCTCTTGTATTAACCTGGATGGAACTGGAGACCATTATTCTAAGTGAAGTATCACAAGAATGGAAAAATAAACACCACATGTACTCACCATTAAACTGGAACTGATCTATACTATGTGCACATATGGAAATAACATCAGAAATCAAGCAGGAGAGAGAGGAGAGGAGATGGGTAAATGCACACTCAACAGGTACAATACACACTATCTGGGGGATGGGCACATTTATAACTTTGACTCAAATGGTACAAAAGCAATTTATGTAACCAAAAATTTGTATCCTGTAATATTCTGAAACTTAAGAAAAAAGAAAGAAATTGAAGAGGACATACAAAAGAATGGAAAAATATTCCATGCTCACGGAATTTTGATTTTCATTTCTCTGGCGATTGGTGATGTTGAGAATTTTTTTCACATGCCTGTTGACTATCTGTATGTCTTCTTTTGAAGACTATTTGTCTAGATCTTTTGTCCATTTTAAAAAATTTGATTATTTGGGGTTTTTTTCTATTTAGTTGTTTGAGCTCCTTATATATTCTGCTTACTAATCTCTTGTTGGATGGGTAGTTTGTGGGTGTTCTCTCCTATTCTATGGGTTATCAGTTCATTTTGTTGATTGTTTCATTTGCTGTGCAGAGCTTTTTAGCTGATGTCATCCCATTTTTCCATTTTTGCTTGGGTTTCTTGTGGTTTGGGTGTCTTACTCAGGAAATCTTTGCCGAGACCAATGTCCTGGAGTGTTTCTACAATGTTTTTCTTCTAATAGTTTCATGGCTTCAGGTCTTGGATTTGAGTCTTTAATCCATTCTGATTTTTGTATATGATGAGAGATAAGGATCTGTTTTCATACTTCTGCATATGGATGTCCAGTTTTTCTCAGCACCATTTATTGAGGAGATTGTCCATTTCCCAGTGTATTTTCTTGGCACCTTTGTCAAAAATGAATTGACTGTAATGCATAAATTTATTTCTGGGTTTACCGTTCTGTTCTATTGGAATATGTGCCTATTTTTTGTGACAGGGAAGTGCTGTTTTGGTTGCTGTGGCTTTGTAGTATAATTTGAAGTTAGTAATGTGATTACTACAGCTTTGTTATTTTTTCTCAGGATTGCTTTGGCTCTTCTGTGGGTCTTCTGTGGTTCCATATAAATTTTAGGATTTTTTTTCTATTTCTGTGATAAATGTCATTGATATTTTCATGGGGATTGTAGTGAATTTGTGGATTTCTTTGGATGGTGTGGACATTTTAACAATGTTGATTTTTTTCAAAACATGAACATGGAATATCTCTTTCATGTGTGTAGCCTCTTCGATTTCTTTCATCAGTGTTTTGTGGTTTTCATTGCAGAGATCTTTCACTTTGGTTGAGTTTATGCCTAGGCATTTATTTAATATAGTCCTAGGAATTAATTCTATTCATCACTATTGTAAATGAAATTACTTTCTTGGTTTCTTTTTCAGATTGGTTGCTGTTGGCATACAGAAATGCTACTGATTTTCATAAGTTGACATTGTGCCCTGCAACTTTGCTGAGTTTATCAGCTATAATAGTTTTTTGCTGGAGTCTTTGAGAAAGACTCAGGGTGGCTGCAGGAAAGGCTGATTGATGTCAGCCATAGGATACAGTGCATCTTGTCCAGCTTTTTGCTCTGTGTCCGTTTCAAGAGGTCTATCTAAATACCTGTCCCGTGATCTCTGTGATCTTCTTGTCACTAACTTCTCAATTTTGTTCTTTTCAAGCCTCCGACCAACCAGCCAACCCACAGGATTCCCTGCCCCGTCTCTCAGGCCACCCTGAGTGATGCCAGAGTTGAGGAGCCCAATCCCTCTGTTGATGGCTGGAATCCTTACAGATCTATCCATAAACAAGGTCCATGCTTATTCCTCTTCCATTAACTGATACTTGCATACTCCTCATGCGATCATAACAAGTGGGAGAAGGCACCGTGGGCCTCTAGGCCACCTGCCTGTGCAGCATATTTGTACCTTCTAGATCTGCTTAGGTGTGGTCTCAAAAATGACATTTCACTTTACAATGAAATGCTGCTGTGTATGTCCAAATGTCCTGTCTAGAGGATTTGAATATACCCAGTTCATCATGGGTAGTTTGAGTAATATAGTCCCCTGATATCCATGGTCAGAGCCCAGTAGTAAGCCAGAATCTGCTTTTCTAATAGCAAATTATTTTTGGCAGAAGCAAGCATTGATTTACACTAAAGCCCAGGGCCTATTCTGAGATTTTCCTATTTGAGTAAGCCAGAGGCCTATACATAGAGCTTAGTCTCCCCAAACACTTTCAATACCATTGGATCTGCTGTGCCATAGGCTCAAGTAGCAGGGCCTTTCCCAGCAGCCTGGACCTCCTGCATAGCCTTTTTTGCTCTTCATTCCACTTAAAACGCAGCCTTAAGGGTCTGTAGTGAACAGTCAGGGCACTGCACCCAGATGTGGCATATGTTGCCCCCAATCCAAAGAGGCCCACCAAGGTTTTTCCCTTTGTTCATGGTTGAGTGCATCAACTTGTTGCTCACTTTAAAAGGTGTGTTCCAACATATCCCAGAGCAGTGGACCCTGAGAGAACTCACTGAGGTGACCAGGCTGGTATTTCATAGGGTTTCTTTCTCACCCTCTGGTTTGCGCATTTCTGGCTCAGTACCTTGGGGACATGCTCTTTCCCTGGCAGGTCTGCTCACCAAGGTATCAGTAATGTAAAAGGCCTGGGATACCTGTGGCAAAACTATCAAAAACTCTCAGGACACTGAAGAAAAACAAAAAGTAGACTGTTGGCCCCCATACATCAATGCAAAGTGCTCCTGATTTTCCTCATCCATTCGAATGGGGAAAAATCATTTGCTTTGTTCAGATGTCATAAGCTGTGCCTATTTCCTTTGCAGAAGACATTATATCAGAAAAACATCACTGCAATGGTTATTGCTGATTAAGTTTGTGCTAATCAATTATCATTTTCTGTGGACCTCTGCCTTTTGCTTGCATAATAGGTGAGTTAAGCAGGACCTTGGCAGCAATCCTCTTCACCTTTCAGGTATTTATGGCTGGTCTTAGTCTCTGTCATTCCCCTAGGGGTGCAGTTGCCTTTGGTTTACTATTTTGATGGGGAAGGGCAGTTCCAAGGGGTTAGTTTTAGTATACTATAATATACTTCTATTCACAGGTCAGAGAACAAATGTGAAGATTCTGCAGGTTGTCAAATATATCTATTCCCTCTAGACTTTCCGGGCCTGGGAAAATAACCACAAATTAGGTCCTACTGTTAGAATGGCCCTGCCCAGCACTCCATCTATTAAGACCTCTCTGAGCCCTACTTTGGCATTCTGACAGTGGCATTTTGGGTCTCTGGGTATCAGCATCTATTCAGAGCCAGTCTCTTACAGCATGATTGTTCTCCATGCACTCATTCCTATTGCTGGTTGTTTGGAGATGTGTTCTTCCAAGCGAATCCCTGTTATTGGCTGAATTATGCTCCCCCACACAAAAAGATACACTGAAGTCCAAACCCTCAGTACTTCAGAATGTGATCTTATTTGGAAATACGGTCATTGAACATATAATTAGTTAAGATGAAGTCACACTGGAATAGAGAAGGCCCCTAACCCAATATTGCTGTCCTTATGGGAAGAAAGCCATGTGAAAACAGAGACACACAGCAGGAAGAAGGCCATGTGACAATAGGGCAGAGATTGGAGTTAGGCAGTGGTAAGCCAAGAAATGCCAAAGACTATCAGAAAAACCCCAGAGGCAAGCAGGAGGCAAGGAAAGATTCTCCCCTACAGGTTTTAGAGGGAGCATGGCCCTGCTGACACCATCATCTTCAACTTCCAGTCTCCAGAATGGTCAGACACAAATTTCTGTTGTTCTAAGCCACCCAGTTTGTGGTACTTTATTACAGCAGCCCTATTACAGAAACTAATATAGTCACTATGAAAGGAATCCCAGGTTCCACCCAGCCTACTGAGTCAGTGGATTTAACAAAATCACCACATAACTGGTTTCTATGTTAAAGTTTGAGAAGTACTTGTGAAATCTTGATTTTACATCTTAACCTCTTTCCAGCAAATTCCCAGGTAATGGTAATGACAATGAATAGTCCACAGATAAACTCTGAGTAGCAAGGCTCTGCTATGGTATGACAGGGAAGCACGGCCATTTCAACTTCATTAACTGTGACCCACAACTGATGTAATCCTCACTACCTGGCATCCAAGGCAATACAGTATATACTAGACCCAAACTCACCTGATCAGAGGGGCTATGATATGGGACTAGAAGCAGCCTGCACTTCCCACTGTCAAGGAGAGGATCAAAGGCTATGAATAGAGGTTCAACCATGGATGAACCATCTCAGAGAGAGCATTATGAATCATCAGAAAAGTGACCAGAGACACTCAAAGTGGGGGAGAGAGAGGCAGGGTGATCCATTCAGCAAGAACAGAAGGTACCTGGGGGAAGTGTCCTCACATGGGGAAGGGTTAGGGGAGAGATCCTGGAGCTCCACACTCCCCCAGTGGACACTGCAACCCAAGCTGTGAGGGGAATCCCCCATCACAGCAGGCCTCCAAACTGATCGGATTGTGATGTGCAATGATAAGTGGATTGTTGCCAGGAGTTAGCTACTCTCCTAACAAAACAGGTCTCAGGCAGGATCATCGCAAGAGATTTGGAAATAATAGAGATGGAGACAAAGTGTAGTTTAAAGTGATGTGGAAGTCAGGGGTCCTCCAGTATTCCTGTGAGCCAGGAGGCACTGAGTGAAGTCCCACATCGTTATTTATTGGTACAGCAAGCAGTTGTCTTTGGTTATAGATTTATGTGTACAGATCATTCATTTAGGTTTCAAGGCCCCCCAAAGCTTTCAAGAGATCTCTTACCTAGTTCTATCTACAAGAGCAAATGGTTACAAAATTTTTCCAAGATAAACACCTTAAGCCCTAAGTTAAGAATAGACCTAGCTGAACTTACAAGTTAAAGATAAAAATCATTAACTAAACAGTAACACATAAAACAGGAACATAAACCTGCATATTTCTCTAATCTATTTGTCTATATAACAGGACATGTGGTCAGGAGTGAAACAAGAACAGCCTTGAGGATAATGATGGTTCCAAATGCAGGTTGTCTGCTGGGCTGACATTCTTTGATCAGTCTCTTAACCTGTGGCCCCATGCCAAGCTCTGCCTTGCACAAGCTCCAGGAGCTGGCTTGCAGGCCTTGAGACTGGTGCCACCGTGCAGTCACCCCTGATCGGTGGAATGTTCCCCTTAATGCTAAGCAGCTTCTGGTTTGTGAACTAACACGCCCACCAAAGCCCTGCAAAACTCCTGGAACTTGCCATGTCTTACCCTATTTCCCAACAGATTGTATACAACTGGTCATGACCAGCTCAGTGGTTGGACTGAGAAGAAGTTCTAAAGCACTTCCCAAAGCCAAACTTGCACCAAAAAAAGGTCTTAGTCATGATCACTATGTGGTAGTCTCCTACCAGTCTGATCCACTACAGCTTTCTGAATGCCACTGAAACCATTACCTTTGAGAATTATACTCAGCAAATCAATGAGATGCACTGAAAACTGCAATGCCTGCAGCCAGCATTGGTCAACAGAAAGGGCCCAGTTCTTCTCCACAACACCGACCACATGTGGCACAACCAATGATTCAAAAGTTGAACAAATTGGGCTACGAAGTTTTGCCTCACCCACCATATTCACCTGACCTCTTGCCAACTGACTACCACTTCTTCAATCATCTCAACAACTTTTTCCAGGGAAAATGCTTTCAGAACCAGCAGGATGCAGAAAATGCTCTCCAAGTCTTCATAAATCCCAAAGCATGGATTTTTATGCTACACGAATAAAAAAACTTATTTCTCATTGAAAAAATGTGCTGACTGTAATAGTTCCCACTTTGATTAATAAAGATGTGTTTGACTGGATAGCCACATGTAAAAGACTGAAGCAGGATCCACACGTTTCACCTCTCACAAAAATCAACTCACGCTGGGTAACAGACTTAAACCTAAGGTATGAAACTATTAGAATTCTAGAGGAAAATGTTGGAAATACTCTTATAGACATTGGCCTAGGCAAAGAATTTATGAAGAAGACCCCAAAGGCAATCACAGCAAAAATAAAAATAAATAAATGGGATCTGATCAAACTAAAAAGCTTCTGCACAGCCAAAGAAACTGTCATGAGAGCAAACAGACAACCTTCAGAATGGGAGAAAATTTTCATATGCCACACAGCTGATAAGGGACTGATAACTAGATTCTATTTAGAACTCAGGAATATCGGCAAGAAAAAAGTCAAACACCCCTATCAAAAAGTGGGCAAAGGATATGAACAGAAACTTTTCAAAAGAACACAGAATAATGGCCAACAAACATATGAAAAAATGCTCAACATCTCTAATCATCAGGGAAATGCAAATCAAAACTGCAATGACATACCATTTATCTCCAGTGAGAATGGCCTTTATCAAAAAGTCGTGAAACAATAAATGTTGGCGTGGATGTGGAGATACAGGAACACTCCTACACTGCTGGTGGGACTGCAAACTAGTTCAACCTCTGTGTAAAGCAATATGGAGATACCTTAAAGTGATACAAGTAGATCTACCATTTGATCCAGCAATCCCATTACTGGGCATCTACCCAAAAGAACAAAAGACACTCTATAAAAAAAAAAGACACCTGCACTCGAATGTTTACAGCAGCACAATTCACAATTGCAAAGTTGTGGAAACAACCCAAGTGCCTATCAATACATGAGTGGATTAATAAAATGTGGTATATGTATACCATGGAGTACTATTCAGCTATAAGAAACAATGGTGATCTAGCACCTCTTGTATTTTCCTGGATAGAGCTGAAACCCATTCTACTAAGTGAAGTATCCCAAGAACGGATAAACAAGCACCACATGTACACACCAGCAAATTGGTTTCACTGATCAACACCTAAGTGGACATATAGGAACAACATTTATCGGGTGTGGGGCAGACGGGAGGGGGAAGGAAGGGATGGGTATTTACATATATAATGAGTGTGATGCGCACCGTCTGGGGGATGGTCATGCTTGAAGCTCTGACTCAAGGGGGTGGGGGGGGTAAGGGCAATATACGTAACCTTAACATTTTCACCCCCATAATATGCTGAAATAAAAAAAAAAAGATGTGTTTGAGCCTAGTTATAATGATTTAAAATTCATGGTCTGAAACCACAATTACTTTTGCACCAACCTGATAATAAAATACATATAGGACTTACATGCTAAAAATTACAAAACAATGATAAAAGAAATAAAAGATCTTAATAAATGAAGACATACAATATTTGTTGATATTTAAGATGTCATTTCTCATTAAACTGATCTATAGGCCGAACACAATTCCTATCAAAATCTCAGCAAGATTTTTTGCAGATATAGACAAGCTTATTCTAAAATTTATATGGTGCCGGGCGCAGTGGCTCACGCCTGTAATCCTAGCACCCTGGGAGGCTGACACAGGCAGATTACTCAAGGTCTGGAGTTCGAGACCAGCCTGAGCATGAGCAAGACCTTATCTATACTTAAAATAGAAAGAAATTACTTGGAACAGCTAAAAATATATAGAAAAAAATTAGCCAGGCATGGTGGCGCATGCCTGTAGTCCCAGCTACTCAGGAGGCTAAGGCAGAAGGATTGCTTGAGCCCAGGAGTTTGAGGTTGCTGTCAGCTAGGCTGACACCATGGCACTCTACCCGGGCAACAGAGTGAGACTCTGTCTCAAGAAAAAAAAAAAATTTATATGGAAAGGCAAAGAAACTAGAACTAAAGCAATTTGTGAAAAAGAACAAAAAGAAAGAAATCATTCTACCCAATTTTAAGACTTTCTTAAAGTCTATCTATAGTTACAGCAGTCAACACAGTTTGGAATTGACAAGGGAAGATACACAGTTCAATGTAACAGAAGAGAGAATCCAGAAATAGACTCACCCATATAAGTACAGACAACTAATTTTTGATAAAGGTACAAAAGCAATTCAAAGGAGAATTGTTTATATTTTAAACAAATAGTGCTGAGGCAATTAGATATCCATAGGCAAAAAAAGCACTTCAACCTAAACCCCCAACTAATACAAAAATTAATTCCAAATGGATCAGGGTTTTAAATGTAAAACTATTAATATAACATTTCCAGAAGAAAACACTGGAGAAAAATCTTTAGTACCTAAGGCTAGGCAGAGTTCTTTGACATGATACCAAAAGCATAATGCATATAATAATACATGAAAAAATTAAATTTAAGCAAAATTTAAAACTCTTGCAATGTGAAAGACCTTGTTAAGAAGATGAAATGACCAGCTACATACTGGAAGAAAATATTTGTAAGCCACATATCTGACAAAGGACAGTATCACAAGAACTCTCAAAACTCAACAGTAAGAACACAATCAATTAGAGAAGGGACAAAAGCCATAAAGTGATGTTTCCCCAAAGCAAAGAAACAGATGGTAAAAAAGCACATAGAAAGATGTTCAACACCATTAGCTATTAGAGAAATATAAATTGAAACCAGAATGTATTATCACTATGCACATATTAAAACAGCTAAAATAAATAGTAAAAATGACAAATGAAGGTGAAGAAAGGGAAAAATAGATCTCTGATACATTAATGGTAGGACTATAGAATGGAATCTCACTCCAGAAATTAGTTTGGTGGGTTCTAAAAATGTAAACAAATGTAAACAAACACTTACTATATGATCCAGTGATTGTATTCTTGTGCACTTATTCCAGAGAAATTAAAACTTATGTTCACAGAAAAATCTCACATAAATGTTCATTACGCCTTTATTCATAGTAGCCCAAAACTGGAGATAACCCAAATGTTCTTCAACAAGTACATGGCTAAATAAGTAAATTACAGAACATCCATAAATAGAATCCATGGGTGAATCCTGGAAGTGTTATACTAAGTGAAAAAAAAAAAGACATAAGAGTACATACTGCATGATTATAATTCCATTTTTATGAAACTGCAGAAAAGGCAAAACTGTAATGATAAGAAGCAGTTTAGTTGCTGCCAGGGGCTGAGGTATGTAAAAACGATTGATTGCAAAGTGTCATGAAGACATTTTGGGGGTGATGGAAATGCTCTACATCAGGTGCTGGCAACCTAGAGTGCACAGGTCCAATCCAGCCTGCTGCTTGGTTTTATAAAGTTTTATTGGAACAGAACCATATTCATTCATTTATGTATTGTCTATGGCCACTTTTGCACTACAATGATACAGATGAGTAGTTGTGACAGAGATCATGCAAAACTTAAAGTATTTACTATCTGATCCTTTATAGAAAAGTTTGCCGACCCCTGCAATATCTCATGTTTGTGATGGTGGTTACATAAATGTATACCTTTGTCAAATATTCCTAAAATTGTATACTTAAAAATGGTAAATATTCTTTTCATAAATTTTAATTCGATAAAGCCAATTTTTAATGTCTAGTACTTGCATGACACTCTTTTATCCTTTTAGCCTGAATAAAAACTTGCAGAGAAAAAAATATTAGTCTAACAACCATATTCATAACATTTAAATATGTATAATAAAACTGTATGTTTTAATCAAAATAGTTTTGGCATCTTTTGATCATACTCTATGACTTTGTTTAATCTCTAAATAAATAAAAACTCACTGAAACAATGTTACCAGCTCTGCTGAGGAGGAAACACCCTTCATCCCACCCATGCCAGCAAGCTCAATGGATTTGTCTGATAAAGAAATACCTAGGAAATTTGCTTCTTAAAGCCCTTTGAACTAATATTCTCTACCTAAAAATGTCCACTCAGAATTATCATTCTAACTTTCCTTAGAGTCCATAGATGCGCCTGAATTATTCAGTTCTACAAGGCTTTACATTTTGGAGCTTAGCTTAGACTGCAGGGGTCTAAGAAATCCACGATTTCCTTCTGTCTCTTCATGCAACGTGCCTGGATTAAGTATTAGTTTATCTCTATCAGAATTTTGCTGAATGCAACGAAAAGAAACTAGTGTATGTCAATATTAAAAACATTTCCTACCATTCCACAGTGGCATTCACCCATGTTTTCAGGATTTCAGTATCTGTATCTTTCCTGTTCAAAGTCCTAACTCCAACAATCAGCCAATTATTTGGAGGACCTCTCTTCTTAGGGCAAAATCTATTCTCAGTTGGAACTGCACCTAACAAAAATCCGCAAGGAACCTGGTGGTGAATACAAAAGCTCTTTGCAGCAGGAACTGAAATTGTCATGTTCACTTGTTTCCCTTGAGGCTAATGAAGCTTCTGGAATAGAGAAAGAACACTATAATTTTGCTGAATAAATAAAAGAAAATCTCTTGTGAGTCCCACTCCAGACACAGTTTAACATCTTCATTTAATCTTTTTAGTGGAAAGAAAGCGGAAAACATGGAAGAACCAGAAACCTACCAAGGTGTGAACAAGTTCTCCAGTGATAATTCTAAGGAAAAAACAACTATTTGGAAGGATGAGTGGAGCTGCCAGATGTACTAATACCTGATGACCCTAATTATATCCCCCTTATTTATGCAATTTACAAGTCCTATGTTCCACTAGTGTTTACTCTATAAAGATGGAACTTGGATATCCTGCCTAAGAAATATTCTTGCAAGCACTCACTGACTGATGAGTCTTCCAACTCCAAAAACAAACTACAGTTATTTGCAATTCTTAGAAGCTCTGTTTATGCAAATATTTATAAAAATAAGGGACAGCAATCATTAAACTACTCCTTCACACATTCACTTCAACACTTAAAGAATATACAGCATGTGGCAAAAATTGTTCTTTGTGCTGTGGAAACTATGGTGTGCAAAACACATCACTTCTGCCTTCACAGTGTAGTAAAACAGACATTATTCAAATAATAAACAATCAAACTATAGAATTATAAATGAACATAGATAGCATCTATGAAGATCATTATGGGGCACTTTATAAGATTATAGCAAGAAGGCAGGAGGCACAGGACATTTTGACATCACTTTTTGACATACCATTTGGATCCAAGGATGTTTGAAAACATCTAGAAATGAAAACATTGTCTTCAAAGCCAGGCATGGTGGCTCACACTCATAATCCCAGATACATGGGAGGATGAAATGGGAAGACTGCTTGAGCCCAGGAGTTTGACACCAGCCTGGGAACACAGCAAGACCCTGTCTCAAAAAAAATAAAGAAGAATTATACCAACACTGGTGAACTTGCTTTTAGAGAGGGTTTTCTGCAGTAAAACAATGAAGCCTCTTTTATCCTTCAGTGAATTTTCTATTCCTCACAATTTAATCATTACCAATTTTTCCAGTATTATATTTGCAGAAATTATTGTAATCCTTATCAATTCCTTTTTTCTATATAAATTTCAAAAACAAGTGGCTCACTCCTATAATCCTAGCACTTGCAGAGGCTTAGATGGGAGGATCACATGACGCTAGGAGTTCAAGACCACCTGGGCAATAGAGCAAGACCCCATCTCTACCAAAAGGAAAAGTTATTAAAAAATAAATTTGATAAACAAGATGTGCTCCATCAATCAGGTGTATATTTTTAAAGAATTTTAAGTCAATGAATTTATGTGTATAATTTTCTTAATTTTGTTTCTTGAATATTCTGTCTACCCAGATAAATTCTGCTGGTATATATCTGGTCAAAATGTGATTATGGGCCAGGCACAGTGGTTCATACCTACAATCCAAGCACTTTGGAACACCCAGGCAGGAGGATCGCTTAAGGCCAAGAGTTTGAGACCAACCTGAGCAAAATAGCACGTCTTCGTCTCTGCAAAAAAATGTAAAAACTACCTGGGCATGGTGGCACAGGCCTATAGTCCTAGCTATTTGGGAGGCCGAGGTGGAAGGATCCCTTCAGCCCAGGAGTTCAAGGTTGCAGCGAGCTATGATTGTGCCACTGCATTCCTTCCTGGATGGCAGAGTAAGACCTTGTCTCTTAAAAAAAAATCTGATTATGTCTTTAATTTCTAATAAATGTTAATAACTTTGTACTTTTATCTATCATTGATTTTTAGCCATGTCAAGTTACTTCTATGAAGCCCAATTTCCTCCAAATAAAATAATACAACTACAAATTTATTAACATAAAATTCTTTGCTTATGCCCCTTTATTGTGAAATGTAACACATACAGAGTACTGCACAAAACACAAATATACACTCATCAAGTAAAAATTAAACTTTGCCAGCACCCCGGAAGTTCTCCAGGTAACTGTCCCCACACATACTTTCTCAATGTAATCAATATCCTGAATTTTATGGTAAGCACTTCTATGATTTTTTTAATGTATCAAAATGATCCCCTTAGTGAATGGTCTCCTGTGTTCAACTTAGGCATTAGATTCATCCAAATTTCATATGTAACTGTAGTTCATTCATTTTCATTGTTATCTATTATTCCACTACATGAATATACCATAACAGATATATATTATTCTGTGGCTAAGAGGTGTGTTGTTCCCAGTTTAGCATTATTATAAATAATTCTCATATATTTTCAAAATCAGTTGACTCACATCCAGACCTATAGTATTGGTGCCTGTGTTTCAATTCTCTGCATGCTGTTGAATGTTATTACTTTCATTTCAGTGTCTAGATTTTAGACTATGTGTATAATTTTTAAATGAGATCAGACCTTAAATATTCTTATGTGACTCGCATTTTAAATATTTTTAAAATTAAATTGTTTTATTTTTCTATCTCTAAAACATAGGGACTCTTGAAAAACACAGTAACCACAATACCTGAAAAACTTAATAATCCCTCAATATTATGAAATATCCAGTCATCGTTCAAATTACTCAAATTGTTACACAATTTTAAAAGTTTTGTTCTAGTCTAAGTCCATATATTTTAAACATTCCCCACTAAAACATGTTATGTCTTAAACAGTCAATGTTCATTCATATGTATGCACATACTTACCACCATACTTACCAGCAAGGTAGGGCATTGAACCAAAGAGGATTACTCTCAAGCCTTAGGTCTAATGGAATTTGTCATACTAGGTTTTGACATGTTTGGGACCGTCACCTCTTTCTACTTTCTTATTTCTCCCTTTTGGAATGAAAATGCCTATCCTATACCTGTACCACCACTGTATTGTGGAAGTACATGACTTGTCTGTTTTCACAGATTCATAGCTGTAGGGGAATTTTGACTTGGAAAGAATCATACCTCAAAGGTAGGATTTAGATGATATTTAGATAAAATATTGGACTTTAGACATATAGAGATGATGCTGGAATGAGCTAAGACTTTTGGAGCTGCTGGGATGGAATGAAAGTATTTTGAATGCAAGAAGGACATGGATTTTGAGGGGCTGGGACAGAATGTTATAAACTAAGTGTGTCCCTCCAAAATTCATATGTTGAAGTCCTAACCCAAAATGTGGCTTTATTTGGAGACAGGACCTCTAAGGAACTAGGGAAGGTTAAACAAGGTTATAAGAGGGGCACCCCTGATTCAACAGAATTAGTGTGTTTACAAGAAGAGACATGTGAGAGCTCATGCACTCTCTACATGCATGCACCAAGGAAAGGCCACGTGAGACTACAGTGAGAAACTGGCTATCTGAAACCCGGGAAACCCTTACCCCAGGAGTTTGCCAACTCCTGGATCACGGACTTCTAGCCTCCATAATTTGTGAGATAACAAATGTCTGTTGTTTAAGTCACCCACCAAGTGTGTGTTATTTTGTTACAGCACCCAAAGAAGACTAATAGAACATCACAAACAGCTCCAACTCTTGCTCACTCCCACTCACATGGGGTCTTCAAAAAACATACCAAAGGGGGAAGAGACCTTAGGATTTGAAGGAGGAAGGGTCTTGGCTGGTGAACTCTGGGAAGTGTTTGTCTTTGAGTTCCCCAGTAACTGTTCCTTCAGCAGCAGCTGTTCTTTGCCAGGCCATAAAGAGCCTCACCTTTTGCATATGCAGATTGGTACTGATAATGCTTAAGCTTTCTCCGCTAGTTCCCTTGCCAGTATGCTACCCAACATCTTACAGCTGCTTTAAGATTCCTAAAGTCTGAAATATCTATGCTTTGTTGAACAAGGGTATTTTGGAATTATCCATACCTATGCTATAGTCTGGGAATTTCCTCTTGACAGGAAGATGGAGCAATTGTAGGGATGATCACATTTGCCACCTCCTCTCAGGAATCACTATTGTACAATTCCTGATGTCCAATGGCTTGAAACAGCTATTTCATATATTATTTCATTTTTCTAAATATTTCATATATCTTGTTCAGTTTTCCAATTGTTTACATTAAGACAGCAAATGCTACAGAAGTTCATGGGTGGAAGCAAAATTCTTTTAAATAAATTTTCTGTTTAACTGTTGTACAGTTTATTCCATTTAGCTGACTGTGAATTTACAAACACACTGGATTTTTTTTTCCTATATATTTTTAGTTATCCAGCTAATTTCTTTCTATTTTTAGTACACAGGGTCTCGCTCTTGCTCAGGCTGGTTTCAAACTCCTGAGCTTGAGTGATCCTCCCACCTCAGCCTCCCAGAGTGCTAGGATTATAGGTGTGAGCCACCGCGCCTGGCCCACACACTGGATTCATTATTGGGGAGGTAGTTTAGTAATAATGGCAACACACACATATATACATACCAAAAGAGTAGCAAGAAAAATTTTAGTACACAAATTTATACTCCACAAATATTTTATTTAAAATACACATTTTGTTGTTGTGGCTGAAAATGACAAATATTAGTGTGGGAAATTTTAAACACATCATAAAAAATATTAAACTGCAGGTACATTTATATAAGACTGTGAATTCCAGTAAGAAAATCAACACACACAGCATTTCTCTTATAAAGCACACTCATGTAACTCAGTGGCCCTTTGCATTTGTGTTTACTATAATATTTATAATTACTCAACTGTGCTTTTCAATTACTTTCTACACAATGATTACATGTACATATAATACTTTCAGTAAAATTTTGGTATCATATCAGAAACAAAGATTTAGTATATTTTTTTTTTTTTTTTTTTTTTGAGACAGAGTTTCACTCTGTTGCCCAGGCTAGAATGAGTGCCGTGGCGTCAGCTTAGCTCACAGCAACCTCAAACTCCTGGGCTCAAGCAATCCTTCTGCCTCAGCCTCCCAAGTAGC